>CATIWR010490405.1:0-10842 GCA_949677035.1 Omphalea diandra | reverse complement strand
GGTTGTGTGTTAGCCATTAAAACACAAGTTGTAGTAAGTTGGGTGTGAGCTTGAAAACACCATTGAATTAGTAAAATACCCAATTGAGTGATTGGAGAGTGGACGTAGGGATTGTTTTGCCCGAACCACTATAAAACCTTTTGTGTCCTTACATTTCTTTCTTCTTCTCTTCATCCTTATTTTAAATTTTTAAACACCAATTCAACCCCCCTTCTTGGTGCCTAGGGACAACACATATTAATAAGAAGACATAAAAATGTATGATTGGCATTCTTTTCAATCTTATTGGTTTTATGCTCGATATTATGTTTGGTCTTGGCTTGTGTGATAGATTATAATCTTGTCTTAAGAAATCATAGTTGCATGCAGTTAAGAGAACTTCAAAGTATATGCATGGTAAATTGCATTTAGGACTTTGGTATCCTAGAAATTCACCATTTAGTCTTTTTGCATATTTGAATGCAGATTATGCCAACAGTTCATTAGATAGAAAGAGCACTTTTGTAACTTGGTAATTTATTGGTGAGTGTTTAGTTTCTTAGTTTAGCAAGAAGCAAGTTTCGGTTGCCTTATCCACTGTTGAAGTGGAATATGTGACGGCAGGTTGTTGTTGCACCAAAGTTCTTTGGATGAAACAACAACTCAAGGATTATGGCAAAGATGTTGATCACATTCCCATCAAATGTGATAACACAAGTGTAATAAATCTTTCTAAGAATCCCATCTAATTTTCAAAAAGCAAACACATTGACATTAGACATCACTTTCTTAGAGATCATATCCAAAATAGTAGTGTGGTGGTTGAGTTTATTGACACTAACCACCAACTTGGGAATATTTTCACTAAACCCCTTAATGATGAAAGAATGAACTTAATCATGAGAGAACTCGAAATGCTTCATGAGAGCTCCCTAGGGTGAAAATGGATCTCATTAAATGCATATGTTATTGTTAATTGATGATTGCTTGATATACTTGATATGTTTATATAAATGATTTGTTATGTTTGGCAAGTTAGATGAGTCAATTTTGATGAACCCTTAAACTTTTATATATTCAAATGCATATATTGATCATTAAGATAATAAATTGATCATACATAGTTTAGGCTAACTGTTTATAGTTTATTTTTAAGGTGTTTTTCAAAAATTAGCTCTAAATCGCAATTAGGACTTATAGTCACAGTCCTTGTTTTCAAGTTAGAATTGATTTTCAAATCCTTCTTAAATCGCCCTCGTGACTTATAAGTCGCCATTACGTCAAATTTCAAATTTTCAAATCATTAATCTCGCTTCTTACTAAGAATATTTTGCCTATAACTCACATTTTTGAATTGTAGCAGTCACAAAACGTAGTTCGTGGATGTGGCTTATGAAAATCCAGTGGACACTAACCATTAGTTATTCAAATGGTATAACCACTCATTAATTATGTTTTTAGCCATTTCTCTTCATTTTAAACCTTTTTTTTTACCTATTTAAACCCTATAAACTCTTTCCCATTCACTTGTTACCTCTTTTCTCATTTGAACCATCTTTTCTTTTTCAAATCTTCTTCTTTCTTCTTCTCATCTTCACCATGGCTCACAAGAAGTATACTAGAATAAATAAGGGCAAAGGGATTGCCCAAACCTCTTTCCCTCCTCTTAAAACCTTTTTGCCTCAACAAAAAATGAAAGGAGTGATAAGAGAAGAAAAAGAAAGATATGATGCAAGCAGGAAAAAAGTGGTTCAAGCTAATAAGATTCCATCAACCTTTCTTCTTGTTACTCTTAGTTCAAAGGGAGAAACAAATAGCTACCTTGACAACTTGGGTTGGGTTCCCTTCATCTATAAAGAAGAACCAGGCTACGAAGACATTATGTAGGAGTTTATGTGCATAATGAACATAAGCAAAGATGTCTCATCTCTAGTAAGTATGTATGGCTTAAACTTTAAATGCTTTGGAAAAAAAATTATCTATCTCCTACACCCAACTATGCTCTCTCTTCCACTTTCAAAATGAAAAAGACACACCTACAAGTTTCAACTCCTTTAACTTCATCTCTTCTAATATTTGGCAAACCATATCACTTAAAAAATGTGACCCTAAAAAGTTCATTGCCCAAAACATCAAGAACTTTTGTGTATCTTCTTCATTGCATCATCACTTTCTCAATCAATACGAAAGATGATGGAAATGAAAAAGCCTTACAAAAAGACTTGTCCTTTATTTACTGTCTTCTCTAAAATAACCTATCTAAATAGGGAGATTTTTCAATAATCATTTAGAGCATATGAGCTAGAAGGCTAAGTGCCAAATCCTCCTCTCATCTCATGTAACTGCCATGATAGGCATGTAAGAGCCTTGACTCCTAAAATTGAGGCCAATCTTACCCCAACCCATCTTCCTAGTTCAAATTTTCTTGACCTCACCTACCTCTTGAATGCCAAAGTTGTTAAGCCAAACACTCACCAATACTTGCTAGGAGCCCAAAGCATCATTTAATAAGATGCTTCCTAAGACTTCAAAAGGAAAAGATTGATGATTGAAGAACCTTAATGAGGTGCATCTCAAGTGGAAATTCCATAAGCCCTAAAGGTACAAGCCAAGGCTTTCTCTTCCTCTTCTTCTAAAACTTCTAAGACCTCCTCCTCTCTTAGCAAAATCTCTAAGTTTTTGAAGAAAGTCCTTAAGAGGCCTAATGTTCTTCAACATTTTCATTATGACCTAGTGGAGATCCAAGACAAGCTTGGGCTTGAGGCATGTCACCTTTGAGATTTTGATTTTTCTGATGATGAAGAAGAAGAAGAAGAAGAAGAGGAACCTCAAGCACCATTAAATAAACAAGAGACACCTCAAGGAAATGTAGAAGAGGAAGATGAAGACATTGATAAATATATTAATGATGATCATATCTAGTTCCTCTTTTTTCTTTCTTTCGTTTTTCATCTTCCTATGTGTTACTTTTATTTTCTTTTTTTTATATATCTTTGTAATAAGGCCATTTCTTGTACTATAATCAAACATTTTAATGTTATCTTTTATTATAAATGTTATCTTTTATTATAAATGAAATGGTAGGTTCTGTTTTCATTGGATGATTTATGCCTTAATGTGTTTGATATATTGCTTACTTTGTCTCTAGTTCTTTTTTCTCTTCCCCCTCTTTTTGATTTTGACAAAGGTGGAGACAGTATATGCAAAGTATATGACACAATTGACTTTAGTATAATGAATTGCTCAATTTTGATAAAAAGTCAAGTAACTGATAAGTTAGAGTTGGTTAATATGCTGATGGGGAGTATTCATTCAACATTTAACTTTGCCATCCATTTACTCAATATGATCAAAACTAAGTATGATTCACATTTATCCTTTGCATAATTCAATCTAAGTTGTTAAAAAAAATTTAAAAAAAAGAGAGATTATTGAACTAGGATGGTCAAACCTCTCTTTTGATCTTGACAATATAAATTGAAAGCTCCTAACATCTTATCTAAGTGTTTTGGATGCAAAAGCAGAGTTAGAATCTCATTACAAGTTGAATGGAGATAAAAATCAAAATTGTTACATAAATCGTGACCATTACATATAAAATAACGACTATTATTCAAGGAAAAGTTTGGCATGAATTATCCAGTTTAGTTTTCGATCTCAATCACAGTAGGTATTGCAATCGTTATCTTTAAATTACCTTAAAGGGATTCAAACATCTAATCAGACCAAGCCACATGTCATTTGATTAGCTGAAGATAAAAAAAATCACAATAGTGATCCTCCTAGCGGCGATCGCGACTTGCCAAACTTCAAACCTCCATAGCTCCAGTTTAATTTATGATAACTAGTAATGCCTAAGTAAGCTAGAGCGACCACGTTAGCACCTATGAATTGCTGACAGCGCAATCTTTAATACTTCTTAGAGGGATCCAACAGTTATATTTTTGGATAAGCCAATATTGAAAGTGCCATATGTACTAGCCATTAGACACAATTAAAGATCTCAACTGTGAATAAGCAAAATCCAAATCAAAACTTATATTGCAACCTCAACTTGTCTGTCTTGACCACGACTTTTGTCTGACAAGCATTAAATGCAGGATTTTACTGCCAATTTTTAAGATGTAGAGATAGTTTTGTCTGTAACAATTCTTTGGCAGATGCAACCTATAAAAACTCCACCAAATAGACTTAAATGAAAAGAGAATAGCATTTACTAAGGTCAAACTCTTACAAATTGGTTTATCAACTCTCTCTCTCTCTCTTATTTACTTTTTGTGATTGAATTATAAAAGGTTTGGTGTAAGCCTTAAACACCTTTGGGATTGGGTTTAAAAGTGAGCTAAAAACTCTTGTATACATTTTAGTATAAGCCTTTGTGAAAATACTTATGAGGTTGTGTGTGAGTCTTGCAAAATATAAAATTGTAAAGTTTGGTGTGAGCTTGTAAAATACCATTTAGTGTTAGTGAAATTCCCAATTAGTAAATTAGGGAGTAACGTAGGGTTTGTTAACACTCGAATCATTATAAAGCTTTATGTTCTCTCTTATTCTACCTTTTTTCTTTAACTTTGCTTTAAGTGTCTTCCCAACAAAATTTAAACTTGCCACTAATTCAAGCCCTCTTCTTGGTGCACAAAGGCCAACACATAACTCATAAGAGGTTTTATTTAAAATTAGTCTTTTAAAAACTCTAGTTGCAATAATAAAAGTGTTTATAGCTTCAACCCAAAATTAATTAAGAAAAGAATGCTCATTGAGAATAGTTTTAGCCATTTCCACTAATATTCTATTTTTCCTCTCCATAACACCCCATTTTGTTATGGTGAGCCAAAAAAATTATAAGAAATATGATTTTCCAAACAATAATTTTCAAAAAGCTTAATTTGAAATTATTTTCCATGTTTACTTCTAATGTTAGAAATAAAGTAACCCTTTTTATTATGAACCTTTTTTCTAATACTTTTAAATGCATTAAAAGCATCACTCTTATGAGTTAAGAAATTAACCCAAGTAAACCTTGAGTAATCATCAATAAGAATAAATGCATAGTGTTTTCCACCTAAACTAGCATTTCTAGTAGTCCAACCAAGTCATATGGATGAGTTTAAGTTATCTACTAGTACTTACAATATTTTTAGATTTGAAGAAGGTTTGATGTTGCTTCTCCATTTGATAAAGTCCATATGTCTTATCCTTTATGAACTTTAGCTTTGAAAAATCTTCCACTCGTTCTCCTTTTGAAAGATTTTGAAGAAGCTTTATGCTTGCATCACTAAGTCTTATATGTTAAAGCCATGACCCATTGCTAACAGAAACAAGACATTTAAAAGATTAGTCAGCTAAATTGTCTAAGTTAATTGTATAGGTATTGTCTTGCCTTTCACTTTTAAAGACTATATTATCATCCATAAGGTAGTGACAATGCATTTTCTAAAGTCACAGGTGACTTTATTACTTTTATCACATAATTGAATTACACTCAACAAATTATGCTTTAAACCATCAACAAGAAGAACATTATTAATTAGGGGGCAAACCTTTTTACCAACCACATCAATGCTAATTACCTTACTCTTGGCATTGTTACCAAATGTGACATTTCGACCTTCCTTTTATTTGATGGATGTGAATAGTTTTCCATTTTTTGTCATGTGCTTTGAGCATACACTATCCACATGCCAATCATTATCATTCTCGGTGGAGTCAAAGCATTCATACAAAAATAAAATAAATTTATCTTTGTTTAACTATCCAAACATACTTGGTATTAGGGGGGTTAGGCTAAGAAGGATTCTCAAGTTTAAGGTGAGCCTTCTAATATAGTAAAATACATTAATATGATCACATTTTATGCAATAGTGACATTAAAGTATGGACTTATTAGTCTTCCTCCTTTGAACCACTTTTATATGAGTAGGAGGGTCTTCTTATATCATTACTATGAGATTACACGTAAGTCTAGACTTATTATTCTTCCTTCTTTGAACCACTTTGATATGAGTAGGGGGTCTTCGTATATCATTACTATGAGAATGCATGCAAAAGCAAGTATAGTGAAGAGTAGTAGTGTGGTAAGGAGTAGAAGGTGTGCATTTCATGCATGTCTCTTGTTATATATGTATGCATGATTAGCTTTTAAAAACTTAGCACTAGAGCTTTGAAATGCCTTCCCTCTGCCCTTAGGTGATGGAGGCTTAGTGCTAGGAGTACTCCTCTTCTCAACCATCTATATGCTAGACGTTTGAGGGGTAGAAGCTTTGATGAAGATAGGAGGAGAAGATGTGGATGTTGAGACTCCATCAAGGCCAATGTCTCCCTAGGGATGACCTTTGAAATATAATTAATGTATCCAAGGCTTTCTTTCCTTTGTGAAATGTAAATATAGAGTTTCTCAACTCAATAACTTCTTTTTAAAGAATCATTTTCTTTTCTTTAAAAATCATGAGAAAAAGGTTTGAAAAGTTGTTCCAAAGATTTTTTAAGTTCTTCATTAGAAGTCTTCAATCTAGAAATAAGCTCATTTAAGCTTTTAAAATCCTCCTTAAGTTTATAACATTTTTTCTTAAAAAATTTCATTTTATATTCATATTTATCACATCTCAAAGCCATAGCTTTAAGAAGCCTATCATCCTCATCTTCCAAACTATCATAATCACAAGATTGGAAAGAAGAAGTTACCTCATTAGAAGTGTCCTTTTAAACCATGAGGAAAGATTTTAAACTTCATTCTCTTCCTCTTCTTCACTTGAGTCATCATCCTAACTAGCTTTGAAGTTTTTTTCCTTATCTTTGTCCCAGTTCTTCTTCTTCTTGACCTTGAGACAATTGGAGTTGATGTGTCCTTTCTTGCCACATTTATAGTAATCACATCATTCTTTTTTTCTTTATAATTAGAGGATGTCTTTCTTTGGTTCATTCTTTCTCTTTTTTTCCTTATTAACTCCTTGGATCTCTTTGATAGCATGGCAAGCTCGTTTTCTTCTTTGTCACTTTCATTAAAATCACTAAAACTTGCCTCTATTTCTTTATCTTTTATGGTGGATTTGAGTGTAAGTGTTTTCTTTTCTTCTTTTTCTTTTAACTTCTTTATGTCCTTATCCTTCTTGATTATTATTTCATAAGTCAGGAGCTTTCCAATGAGGATATCAATTGGTATTTTACCAATGTCTTTATTAGATTCTTCAATGCTACACACTCTGACATCAAATTTCTCCAAAGGAAGAGTTTTGAGAATCTTGAAGTTGACATCCTCTTTTAAAACATGTCTCCCAAGTTTTTTCATGTTGTTGACAATGGCAAAAAGTTTATTTGTCATATTGGTGATGCCCTCATTTTGCTTCACCATGAAGAGCTTATGTTACATTACAAACATGCACACTTTTCTTGACTTCACTTATATGGTACCTTCATGATAGTTCTCTAATGTTTTCCATATATTGTAGGCACTTTGACAATGTTGCACTCTCCCATACTCTTCTTTTAATAAAGAGCTAAGGATTATTGTTATTGCCCTTTTATTTCTTCCATATATCGTTCTACGGGCTTCAATCCTTTTTTCTTTTGAGAGTGACTCTTTAAGTTCATCCACCATCTTTATAGGTGGCTTCTATTCTTTTACTACACTATCCCAAACGTCAATAAGGATTACTATCAAGATAGACCTCCATCCTAGGCTTTCAATGAGCATAGATGGTTCTATCAAAGTGAGGTTTAAGGTGAGAATGGATCCCTTCATGTGTCATGATCTTTGCTTAAGCAATTAAGGCTAGTTTTTGAAACTTAGCTCTGATACCACATATTGGCCTTTGTTCACTAAGAAAAGGGAGTGAATTGATGGACAATTTAAATTTTAGTGGGAACATAAGTAATTAAATTATAAAGGAAAGTAAAAAAGAATTAACACACAAGATTTATAGTGGTTCAGGTATTAATCAACCTTATGCCCACTTTATAATTCACTACTTTGGTATTTCACTAACTCACTTTGTATTTTACAAACTCACACATAACATAGTATTTTGACTTACACCCGAGCTTAATTACACTTAGTGTTTATGGTTAACACAAAACCATACAAGAGTTTACACACTCTAGGCTCACTCTAAAACCCAAAATCCAAGTGTTTAAAGCTCACACTTAACCTTTTATAAATAATGAAATCACTCAATAACCAAAGTACAATAGCAATTAAGAGAGAGAGGCTTGAGAAATCAAATTGCAAGAGTTTGGGCATAATAAATGAAAGTTCTCTTCTATTCAAGGTCATTTGGTTGAGTATCTATAGTTTACAACCACCAAAGAGCTATTGCTAGAAAACTATGTCAATATCTTCAAGATTTGGTAGGTAATTCACATTTAATACTTTTTAGATGAATTTCATGTTTAAGATCCTTGAACCGTAATTGGGATATGCTTTTCATGCTTAGAATTAGACTTTCACGATCGATAACTTTAATTATGTCTAATGACTGGTGACATAGGGCATTTGATTATTAGTTCCTCAAAACTAAGTAATTTCAGATTTAGATTAAATAAGTTTATGAAATTATTAAGCCTTCACTAAACAATCTCAGCAAATCCTATTAAGAACTCAAGAAAAGAATTAATCTCTCAAAAGAAATTAGAATTATATTGATCATTAACTATATCTTACACATTTTTTATAGCCCTTTATATAGATTGTACATTGCTTTTCTATGTACGAAGAAAAAAAGAGTTAATTCTAATCCAAAAAATAAGAAACAATCCAAATAGGAAGATAACATGTCCTAGTCAGCCAAATAGTATTTAAAACTCCTAAATAGGTGTTATTCCAATTGAAGAAAGGAAAAGAAAAATCCCTAATTAAGTAGGACATCATTTGACCAAAAGAAGAAGAAAAGAAAAGAATGATATGTTAAGATCTTATTAGTCTTGGAAAGATATTTTGACTTGACTCTTTGACTTTTCTACCTTATGTGTCGCCCTTCCTTTAGTTCTTCTTTAGAACTTTTATTCTTCCACCTATTCTAGAATCTTTTAGAACATTTTTGTGCAATTCTTCCCCATTTGTAGAGTTGGACTTATTAATTTCTTTTTGAGGATCCATACATGAAATGGAAGCATAAAAATGACCATTTTGTCGTTATGAAGAAGATTGTCCAAATAAGGTAGGTCTAAATAAGGCAAGTTCAAATATGACAGTTTCAAATATGGTAACTCCAAATATGGCAAGTCTAGATAAAATAAGTTCAAATATGGTAGTTCCGAATATGACAGCTCCAAATATGGCAAGTCTAAAAGTTTTGAAACTTTTGTGATGTCTTCCTCCTTTCGAAGGAGATTTCCTTGTTGATTAATTTCATTCTTTATAACCTTGAGCTTACCCCTAACTTGGTTCATATCATACCCCTTCTCTTCAAAAAGGTTCATCCTCGAATCTTTGCCTATAATAAAATAAAAACTAAGTATAAGAACTAACGTTGATAAATCTAAATTCAACTTACAATGCAAATTGCAAGTATCTTCATCTAGATCAAATACAACTCACATGAAACCACCTATAGAAAGGTTAGAACACACCAAAGAAGTAGGAAAAGAATGAAAAATGAAAACAAAGTAATAAAAAGAAACCTAATAAAACACTTTCCATCTAGTATGAAGAAATACTAGAGTATCAAATTTCTTTAAAACGAAAACATTAAAAGATCTAGGCTTATCAAAACAAGATTTAGAAATCAAATAAGAACATGAAACATAAGAAATTTTGAAATCAAAAGAAAACTTTCTTCCTAACCAACACCTAAAATAGAAAAAAGAATAAAACAATGGTTTATAAATATTAAAAAAAGAAAAGAACATTTAGAAAGATAGAATTTTGAAAAATAAGAACTAAGGTCTTTTAAAAAGAACACACTTATAGAATGAAAACAAGATTTGTAAAAACAAGAATTACAATAAGTCAAACTCCTAGAATTAAAAGAAGACAAGCTAAAACAGAATTTAAAAGGAAACAAACGTTTAAAACAAAAAAAGTTCTTTGAAACATAAAACATAAAGAAAAATGTTTATCACTAAAACAAAAAGGATTAAAAACATTCAAACATGAATAAGAACTATCGCATTGAAAATAAGAAGAAAAACATGAAAAACAATTTGAAGAAGAAGAAATGCTAAGAGAAGGAGAAAAATGTTTAGAACAAAAGAAATCCTTTAAAATGCATAAACAAGTATTTAAAGAAGAAAACAAAATAGAAACACAAAAACAATACTTAAAACAAAAAGAACTATGCCTATAACACATAAAACAAGCACAAACATCTAAATAAGAATTATAAAACTCCCTTTTACACAAATTTTCAATCTCACTCTTCAATTTAGCACCATTATCAAAAGTAGTATAAGTTAGGTTGTCTTGTTTACTAGGTTGTGGTCTTGGAAGAATTGGTTTTAATCTCACCACTCTCTTCTAATATAAGGGCTTTCTTATGCACACCCTCTCCTTTTGCATGCACATCACTTGGGTTTGGTGCATCCTCTTTAACCTCTCCTTTGACCATTATAAGCTCACACCTCTCTATTGTTTTCACACAACTCTCCTTTTGCTAACATTTAATTTTCTTTTATTCTCTACTCTTATTTCATAAATTTTCTACACCCATATTCTTCCATTACTCATTTTCTTATTTTCTCTTTCATTTCTCTACATTATTTTGCATTCTCCACCTTATCTATTCTATACATTTCTCTACTCATAAATCATAGGGAGAAATAAAGGTTCTTCATCATGAAAGTGATACGAACAAGGTTGGATTAGATTCCTTACCCGTATGCTTGAGAATAGTTGCCCAGATCTATCAAAACAAGTATTGGAGTTTTGAT
>CATIWR010490365.1:0-10809 GCA_949677035.1 Omphalea diandra | reverse complement strand
ATATATATATATATATATATATATACAGAGAGAGAGAGAAGCAATTGAATTTGCATTGATTTTATATAATCCAAATCATGGCTTCTCAAATTTTCATTTGGTTTAGGGGTTCTTTCTTTTGGTAGCAACTTTTGGGTATTTAATTGTTAGAGACTTCTTATTCACATATAATTTAGGCATTATTTAATTTAAAGAACTTCACTTTGATACTTTTTAACAAAGTTATTTTTTAAAAATTAAAGTTTTTTTTGCATGTTTAGTTCATACCTTTTTTCTTATTGTGAAGTAATATCAATTTGACATTTGATTTATTCACTAAATGAAATTATGTTATAACATATTATGTCATCCCTATATAATATAAAATATTTTTGTTAAAGGAAATAGTTAAAGTATTTTAGATAACATTTCTTAACTTACTTAAGAAAATTGTACTTATCAATTATTTAAGTCAGTTGCTTTCTCTTTATTCTAAAAGTATTATCAAGAGAAAACATAATTTTTGACTATAGGATAAAAATAGCTAATCTAACCCAATTTTATTAATTAATCGTGCTAAGATATTTATCTCTAATATATATTTTAGATGGATGACACATTATGACTCTCATAACTCGTCTAAATATATAATTAATATAATTTTTACATTTGAAATATTTTTTTAATATAAAACAATAATATATTTAAAATTAAAATATTTAACTAATAATTAATATAGTAAATATGATATTAGTCAAAAATTCATTTCATTACATCTAAAATAATTTTTAATAGTGTTTTAAAATATAATAGTTCTTTTATATAAAGATGATAAATTCATTTTTGTAACGTAGTATAATAATCTAGATTTTTATTAAATTTATATTTTTATCGTACTTAAATAAATTAATTATTAAAAAAATCTTTAACTTTTTCTTTAAAAAATAAATTGATTTTTATGAAATAAATTGAATGACTTTTAATAGGTTAAGTAGGTCTTATATGTAACTAAGCATCTAAATTCAGTTAATCAAACATGTTATAATATATTATTATAGGTTATATAAGTCAACTTTTAAATACAATAATTTTTGACATGTCCCAGTAGGTTGATTCATTTAATAGGTAGGTCTTATATCTAACACCTAAATTAATTAATCAAACATGTTATAATATATTATTGCAGGTTATATAAGTCAACTTATAAATATCCTAGTAGGTTGATTCATTTATTACAAGCGAGTATAGGATTTGAAGATTATTGAATTGGATCGAGTAACTGAATTAAATCGAATTAAAAAAAATCTTTTAATTTAAATAGTAAAATATTTGAACAGAACCATATTGAATTTTTCCATTAAAATGATACCGTAAATTTTATATTATTTAAATAAAAAACTGATTTAAAGCATACTGTAACTATTTCAAACTAAAAACACCAAACATAATGTGTGTATATATATATATATGTACAATTTTAGTAATTAACTTATACACTATAGTACTTACAATAACTAATAATTAAACTATTTATTTTTCTTAATTATAAATATTAACAATACTTTTCAATTTAATAAAATATGCAAGTTATTGATTAATTTTTTAGTGAAATTACCTCAAATGATTAAATAAAAATTTAAAATAAAAATGTATTCTATTAATAATTATTATTCATGATAATTAATAATTAAATTACTTATTTATTATTTAATAAATTAGTAATAAATATTAACAATGCTATAATTTAATATTTGATATATAAATTATTATTATAGTTCTCCAATGATTAAAAGTGAGAAATATAGAATTTATTTTATTTTATTCTAAAAATTAAAATAGAAAATTTAATTTTAATAAATTGAAGTAGCTAAATATATATATTGATATCAAACCGAATCTAACTATCCCAAAAAAACTAAGGAATCAAATTGCATCATTATGAATTTATATATATCAAACTAAATTGAACAAAAAATTTAGAGTGATGTCGATTCTCTATTTTTAGAATTTCTAAAATTTTGATCTAGCTATGAAAATTTATAAGTTTTTCGGTTTGAAGTGAATCATACTTACTCAAACTCTTTATGATCCAAATCTATTATGTCTAATTAAATTTCTTAATTATGTGTTAGGTCATGTAGTGTAAACAAATTTTATCATAAAGTGTTAAACCTATTTTTTAGTCAAATAAAATTACTTTGTTCTAGAAGTTAAATTTTTAATTTTTTAAAAATAAATAAAATCTTAATAAAAATATAATTTTATCATAAATAAGATTGAGTAGAGATTCTTTTTTTTTTTTTTTTGACTTTGGTTGAATAAGTTTCTTTTGTATTTAGTGAATTTGTGCTGAATAGATTTAACGGTTTTTGGATTATAAATAGGCAAATACAATCTTATTCTTACCATAATTCTATTTCATTTGAAAGTATTTTAATAATATTTGGACCATTGATTTTATATTTATTTTCTAATAGATTACTGATTATGGAGTAATTTATTATATATATAATCTTCATATTATAGTGACACTAATATTATTGTTATAGAGGAAAGGTTCAAGATCAACAACTGCATAGGCGAACATATATAATATCAGCTTATTATAGTGATTTATTAATGATGTTGAATTTTATAAGAGTGTATTTGATATAAATAAGTTATATAATTTTAATAAAATTTATTTATAAATTTACATTTTGTACATTTGATATAAATAAAAATTCATTTGAAAATTTTTTTATTAAATACTTAAAATTGGTCATAAGTAAATTAAATTTTATTAAATATGAAAAAAATTTATGAATAAATTTTAAAATTATAAAATTTTCATTATGCTAAAAATAATTTTAGTTAAAAATGTTTTTTTTTCACTTTTTCCCTTTCTATTGTTTCATATCTTTCTACTCTTTCTTTCTTAATTCTCTAATCTCTATCTCTCTTTCCTCTTTTTTTTTTTTTTTTTTTTTGCTTTTTAATATTTATAAACATTTTTAAAAAATAACACAACCACAATTTCATAAAGTGAAATATTTATTGAACTTTGCACTTAAATCAAATTTAAAATTTATTTCATTTGAAATAAATCTATTTTTATTTTATAGTACACTAAATATAAAAATTCATTTGTAAAATTCTATAAGAAATTTATTAATAAACAAAATAAATTTTATGCTAGAATTAGACCAAATATTACGTAAAAGTATGTTTGATACAAATGAATTTTATAGTTTTTATGGAATTTGATTATAGATCTATATTTATATGTTTGTTATAAATACAAATTTATCTAAAATTCTATTTCATTAAATCATTAGAATTAGTTATAAATAAATTAAATTTTATCAAATTTTATAAAATTTGAAAATGAATTCTAAAGTTGTAAAATTTTCTTCATTAAAAAAAAAACTATTAGTTAAAAATGTCTTTTTTTACTTTTCTTTATCATTTCTTTTTTTTCTCGTACTCTTCCTTTTTTTCTTCTCGCTACTCTTTTTTTCTCCTCATTTTTTTGCTTTTCTAATATTCGTAAATATTTGAAGAAAATAATAAAAGGACTTTTTTGTAATAATGAAATATTTTGTTGAATTTTATACTTAAACTAAATACAAATTTTATTTTATTTAAAATTGATTTTATTTTTATTTGATAATATACTAAATATAGAAATTAATCTGTAAGAACTAAATTAAAAAGTAAAATTGAACTAAACATTATAGAAATGTATTTGCATAAAAAATGTATAGTGTAAATTAATAATTAATTATATTTATTTGTAATATAAATTCTTGGTATTAAAATTTTGCCTCTAATTAAGTATATAAATAATTGTACGCACTTATGTGCAGACCAAGATATACATATATGGAGAGAGAGAGAGAAAGATATTTATTAGTGCGCGCAGGATATATATGTGTGTGTGTGTGTGTGTTTGAGCACTTGAATAGTTGAAATGTAATGTCAAGTAGTTGAATAAATATGAGGATAAGAAAAAAGGGAGCAAATGCAATTTAAAACCATGAAAAGTGAGAAAATAAGGATCCGTACTCCGTACGAGGGCCAGAACACAAAAATGGGCGGTGGCCAACCGGAGAATCCATAGCCACTCGATGGGATTTGAGTTGATGATTTATTTACTTTCTTTTCTTTTATGGAAACCCAAGAACCCCACAAAACTGGTCGGAGTTGAGGGTGGTTGGCCCGACAAAAGCTGCGTCTTTGCACATGCACATAATAGTTGGGGAGGAGGAGATGAGAGGTTTCCTTGCTCTTGCCATGGCCTTGCTTCTTCTCTTCTGCCTTGCCAAATAACCCATCGCTCACTTTATTTCTTTCGTCTTCTGTCTGTTAGTTTTTTTCTTTTTTTTAAAAAAAAATCACACATCAATTAATCATGAATCTTTTGTGAGTG
Source organism: Omphalea diandra (assembly GCA_949677035.1). Taxonomy (NCBI): domain Eukaryota; kingdom Viridiplantae; phylum Streptophyta; class Magnoliopsida; order Malpighiales; family Euphorbiaceae; genus Omphalea; species Omphalea diandra. The sequence continues at coordinate 6,419 of CATIWR010490365.1, read as the reverse complement.
AGTGTTTGGCATTGAGTATTGTGTTTGATAGTGAGAAATTCTATTTCATTTTGATTAATACTATTAATTGGTCATCATAAAATTCACATTATCTTCTCGAAACTGTAAGTTGTTGAATTTTTTTTCTTTTTTTTGCCATATTTTCGATGACACTGTATCAGGGTTTTGAAGAACTGAAGCCCACAAAATGCATGATTGTCACTTTTCAAGTGAGAACAGCAGATTCTTCATTTCTCTTTTTACGTATAAGAGCATCTCACCCTATACTACCCACCAAATCTTATGTGCAGATTCACTGAAATCCTCTCCCGGCCACCTCCTCCCTCCTCTCTCTCTCTTTTTTTCCTTCTTTTTTTTTTAAAAAAAAAATTAAGGGTAAAGCTAAAAGTCAATAAAAAGGCCATTTTTATTTTCAGTTCTGACTCTTGAATCCTCTAACTATATAAAAATAATTATCTCAACATATTTTCTCTTTTTTTCTCCTCTCAAGTAATTATAATCACAATTCAAATTTTGATTTAATAGTATCATGATCGTCTCTAAAATTGTAAAGTTATGTAATTAAATAACATATTTTTCTAATTTATCAATTAATATATTGACAACCTTAATTAGCCTAGCTACGATCAATATATATATATATATAAAAGGTCTTTTTACATATATATTTTTTTGGGGATGGAATATACGAGGTTTATATGTGATAGTCTAACACTTAGAATAGTGCCGATGATTGATCCATAACATTGGGTAGCTAGTCTTATATTTTTCTATCATCATAGGCATGAGTGTGTTTATTTATTTATGAATTAATTTTGTTCCTTTACCCAATTTCCTTTGGGGTTGAGGAGAGAGGAGGAGTGGCTGGCTGCAGGTTGATTTGGTTGGGGGGAGAAGAGGAATAGAGGTAAAGTTGGCAGGTCCAACAGAGCACTCATGAAAATCAGGATCTCCTAAGCATCTCAACTGCTGCATAATATAAAAAGAAATATAAAACAAATCTCCCATTTAATAGTATATGATTAAGATTTAATAAAAAAAATTTTGGGCTAAATAATTAATCCTCCATGCTTACAACTTTAATTGATGTATAATGATTGTTCCAAAGCTGAACCACCAAGCATGTGAAATGTGAAGATCTCCTGCTTTTGCGGCTAATTGCTATTCTTAATGTGTAGATAAATTGCTCCACCTTTATGTAGTCAAGAATCATATCATATACTATATTATTTCCCACAATAAAATAAATTTAATTTCACATATATCTCTATCTCAAGCAAAAGTCGATGAATAAAAGTGTCCTTTTCTTTTACCACACTCCCCACTTTTTCTTTCTCACTTTTTTAATGCAAAAGATCAATAAACATAATACAAATTAATTAATTAGCCTTGTACCATGTTATAATTAAATACCTGAAATATAAAAGGAATATTTTAATATAAGAGAACTTTTATCACAGGATAACATTATTTTTTATTAATAAACCAATTAACTTTAATAATTTAGACTTATAACCAAGCATACCATTTTTTTTTAAAAAAAAAGGACAAAACTAAATAGCCTCAAAGAGCTAGTAAGGGCATGTTGATTAATATTTAGGTTTGTGAATATAGTTATAGAATAAGTTTCTATATAACAAGTAATCTTAATTCAAATACTATGTATTTGATAATAGTTCTTGTTTTGAAGGATTTTTATCTATATTTTGTAAAACATAACAATTCTAGGTGACAAAACTCTTTTTTTTTTTTTCTCTGAAGCTCATATTTTTATGATATTTTGATATTATTTTCAGTATATTTTATCATTGCTAAATTTATATAATTTTCTTTTATTTTTTCTAGTAAAATAATTCATTTTATTCTATTTTATTAATCTTTATTTATTTTGCTTCTCTTGGAGTTTTATTTAGATTTATTATTTATCATTTTTATGAGAATTTTTATCTTTTTTATAAGAGTTTTGATAATTTAAAATTAATTTTTTAGTGATATATATAATGATATATTATTAAATATTGCTCTTAAATTATAATAATGTATTATATAAATTTTAATTCACATCTTGCTATAACATTTTATTTGATAAATATCTCTATAATAGATAAAAAAATAAAATTATTAAATAAAATTCATGATGAAGATATAAATATAATTTCAGAATGCATTATTATTAGGAGCATTTGTGATCAATTTCATATTAATACTTTAAATTATAAAAGTATTTTTTTTATATATCATATCACTATCTATCTATGAATGAAAATAGTTTTCATCATTAAAAAAATATAAGTTATAATTTGCTAGTTATGGTTAAAAACTGGTTTCACCTGCCCTCCATTTTATGAAATTCTTAATGTAGAAAAAGGATGAAAGTGACAAAACTTCCCCAATGATCACTTCAAATGAGATCATATAAAAGAGATGATAATTCTTAAATTTATCATTTATGTTTTGTTTTTTTTGTTTTCACATTTTGAGAATTTCTTTTATTAGTATATGCCATGATTTTCTTTTTAAATTTAATTTTCCCAAACTCTTCGTTTTGAGCAAACAACGCTGAAGCTCTAATTATTTCCAAAGTTCATTGCATCGAAAGGATCATATAGAACTGTTTTTATGTGTAGAACTCCCTCACCCAAAACCAAAAAAAAAAAGAAAAAAAAGGAACACGGGATCTATTTTATAATACTACAAAAATAATTAAGTTTCTTTTTTGTGAAGGAAAAAGAAAAGGCGACGATTAAATTGAATAATGATATGGGTAGGTCCAGATTCTAGGAAATAAGCCCAATGAGAAGGAAAGCCACTAGCAAAATAATGATTATTTTTTTTTAAAAAAAAACATAAACTACTAAAACTTTAGAGTCAAACATCAAAATGCCTGCCACATCAGCAATTGCCGTGGGAATATTTCCACATTGAGCTCACACTTAAATTACCAGAAAAAGTAACTGTTCCACCAAATGGTAAATCCATAAACAATCTGAAGTAACTTTTCCACCAAATGGGTAAGTCCGTAAATAAATAACCTTAATTAAACGAGAAATTAATTATACAAACAGTTTCTTTGTTTTGATGATAATGAGAGGTTAACATTCCTTAATTATTAATTAGAGTGTTAATCACTTCACCGAACCACGCCTCATACATTTTCAGTGTTGCGTTTGATTAAACCAAAAATCTTTACTTTTTTAAATAATAACTGTAATAATATAGAGAAAGAAAAGAGCTGAGAGAGACAGAGAAGGCTGATTGTCTCAGTCTATAATATGTCGGCTTGTTCACATAAATAATAAAGCTGTCTTAGCTTTTCCTTTCGCTTGTGTTTCGGTCTCTGATTTCTCGGTGATAACTCAGTTTTCCATCTTTCTGATCCCCAAGTGAAATGGGGAATTCATATTTCCCATTCTTTTTTGGCTGGCCTGAATCGTAAAGTTGGATTGTTGATTCCCTTTCACCAAACATTCTGATTCTCTCTTTCTTTCTTCTTTTTCGGCCTTTGGATTTGATTTTTCACGGGGATAAATATTCATTCATTTGGATATGTAGTTATTGGCAGAAGAGAGAATAGTTGAGTAAAGAAAACTTCTTTTTGTGTTTTCTTAAGTTTGAGTTAGTGAGGTTAGGGTTTGATTTGTTGGATTGAATGGAAAACTGATTCTTTTAAGTGAAGTGATCTTGCAATTATTGGCTATGGTTTTGGAGCTAAAGAAGTTGGGTTTATGGTGAAAAAAGAAGATACAAGTTTGGCGTGGTGTATGGTAAGTTTCCGTGTGGAAGAGACCAAGTGATTGGATTTGCTAAAAAGGAATAGTTTTTATCATTCATTTCCTGCAAAAATGAAGGCTCCTGCAAATGGGTTTATACCAAATTCTTCTGAAGGTAGGTCTTAGCTGTCTGTGTTGAAATCCCATTTCTTTGATATCTATCATTGCTGCTTTTTCGTTTCTTTTTTTTTCTCTTGGTGACTTATCACTCAGCTTATGCTTCTTGATTTTTCTGAAGATTTGAATATGCCTGATGATTTATTACTGTTTTCTACTTTTCTTAGCATGTGGTTTGGAATCATGTAATGGATAGGTGGTGGGAAATAGGATTTGTAGTTTTTGACTTTCATTATGTGCTTCCCCTTTTTCTACAAGAGAGTAGTAGTTTGGAAATCAGAGTTTTTCTGCTGCTATATAGTAAACATGTTTGCATTTGCAGTTTGTTAATTTATTTGCATCTCTTATCATTTTGAGTAACCATCTTACGTTCTGATTAATCCAGATTTTGGAAATAATGTAAATAGAATTGCACATATATTTTGTAAGCAGACGATTTTTTTTAAAAAATAAATTACTTCAATTTTACAACTGGATTCAGTTTTTTTTTTTTTAAATGTTGCAGACTTTAACACCCTGTTTCAAGCTTTCAATTCATTCTTTCTTTTCATGAATTTGCCCAATATACATTCTTAAACCAGTGCTATAATTTTTTTTAATTTTGTGAACACTTCTCGTTCCAAACAAAGAATCTATTTATTTGTCATTGTTAAATCTAAATACCAGGTTGTTAGTCTAGTGAAAAGTTCCGCTATAACTATATCTTATATGCATATAAAAAATATATAAGGGCAGAGAAGCAGTGGAACTGAACTTATTTTTATTCAGCAAGTTCCTTTTCATGCCGCCACATACATAATCTGTATTCCAGATATAGTTCATGATAGCGACGCATAGCTCTCCCAAAACCAATCGTGTGGTCTCCAAAGCCAGAAACAAAATCTTGTTCATTTTTTCTTTTTGCTTGCTTTCGACCAGTTTTTTTCAGGAGTAGCTTTGTGTCACATTAAATGGTATGATATGCCAACTGCTAAGAGTTACAGGAAAATAACACTTAAGTCTGGATGTCCTTATTTCCTGGTGCCTGGTGTAGTTCATAAAAGAAAAATCTTAGTGGATTTGCAAACTTCTGGGTGATTTTGTTATCAATTGTTAAAAAACTGATATTGTGTGTGATTTGTAAATCCAAAGACTGAATTGAATTTTCATAAAAAAACAATGGGAAGTTTTAAGCATTTCATGATTTGTGATATTTTTAAAGTATGTTGATGTTCTGGATTGGTTTGGGAGCAGGAGAAAGGAAGATTATTAATTCAGAGCTTTGGCATGCTTGTGCGGGGCCATTGGTGTCTCTGCCTCCAGTTGGAAGTCTTGTTGTTTACTTCCCTCAGGGCCACAGTGAGCAAGTATGTTGCCTTCAATAAATCTAGTGAGCTTCTATTCTGGATTGTGGTTTCTAATGAAATTTGCTATGGCACCATAAATTTCAGGTTGCAGCTTCAATGCAAAAGGAGATTGATTTCATACCGAGCTATCCCAACCTTCCTTCTAAGTTGATTTGCATGCTTCATAACGTCACATTGCATGTATGAGATTCTTCGTTGCTTTAAATGGCTGCTTTGTAGTTATTGAATTTCTTTAAGAATAATATTGTCTATATGTAATTTGGTTGATAACAACATCCTGGCTGGTGACTCTTCCTGTTATATAATTAAACACTGCTAATTCTTTTGCCAGTATTGGTGTCTTGGCACGCTTATCTATATTTTCATCAACTTGATTGGAGAGGGTTAATATAGTGCAATCTGATTTTTAGTCTTGGGTGTATTGGTTCCATGACATATATGTTTTAATGAACTAAGTGAAATAAATTTTTTTTAGCCTGTGATTGGGAGAGGGTAAAATATGGGGGAGAGGAAAATAGGAGAGAAAAGGTATTTTATCTTGATTGGGAAGGGGAGGAAAATAGGAGGGGGAAGAAAAATAACTCAAATTTTTCCCCCTCCATTTTCTCTCCAAAATGGAGAGAAAATATGGAAAAAAGAGGGGATTTTGCAGAATTTACCATCCTACCCCTGGACAGTTTAAAAAATTACAGAATCTGAGCAAAAACTGAACCAAACTGAAAAACCGACCGAACCGAGCTGGTTCGGTTTGATCCCTTAATAAAATTGGTTTATTCTGTTATACTTTTTTAAAAATTCGGTTTTAGGTTTTTGGTTCGGTTTTTTATATAGAAAACAGAAAAAAATTGAATTAACTGAAGTAATTAATAAATTAAACCCATTTGAATCGAACCAAATTTAAAATATATGTAATTTAATTGAATCAACCCAGACTGAACCTACCGAACCAAAGTTGCTTAATTTGTTCTCATTTTCACTAGACAATTTCCAGTTAATATTTCAAAATTTAAAAAATATAAACTAAAATATTTTTGTTACATTTTAATATTTTAAAAATATAAATCAATCTTTAAATATATTTTTTTAACATTTCAAATATAAAAATAATTTTAGAATTTGTTCGTATTAACATTATATTTATCATTATATAAATTTTAATTTCATATAAAATCAATTAAATAATAAT
>CATIWR010490317.1:0-59041 GCA_949677035.1 Omphalea diandra | reverse complement strand
AGCCAAACCCATCAAAGGAAATTCAGAAGGCCAAAAGTTCAGCCTCATTATCTGCTCCCTCTCCTTCATGGTTCACTCCTAAAAGGTACCCTTTTTTTTTTTTTTACTATTTTTTATTTTTAAATTAGATATTTTGGTTTGTGGTTCTGGTTTTCTTGAGGTTTTTCAAGACTTGAGACTAGAATTTGAATTGTATTTTTGTTTTCCTTCATTTTGTATTTGGTTTTTATATATTGAAATGGGATGTAATGCATATATGTGTTTGAGACTACAAGACTGATTGGGATATTGTAGCTGTTTGTAATGGTTTGGATTGTCGATTGAATTTGATAATTCTTTTAAGGTAGCTGAAGTTTAGAATAAACGTGGGGTGCCTAACTTAAATGTTGAAACTTTGTAAATAATGGCAAATGCACAATTTCAATTCAGCATTTTGTTCATTTTAAATTTGGTAGGAAGTTATTAGTGAAACCCTAATAGGACTATTGATGGCCCTTTTATGGTTGGAAGAAAAGGCTAAGAGCCTACGTATTCATGAAATGGTGGGTTTGGTTTTTGGTTGTTGGTTTGAGGGACATTGCTCATATTTTGATATTGATATCCTAATTATGTGTTGTATGGTAGGAATGTAGAAGATCTTAGTTAGGACTGTCTGTTTCTTTAGTATGGATTTGCAAATCTCACTATTCATGTGTGAAGTTTGTTATAAAAAGGTCTATGATATGCTTTGTAATTTTTCTTTTTTCAGGCTGCTCGTTATCTTTTGCATTGTCAACTTGATAAATTATGTGGATAGAGGAGCGATAGCCAGCAATGGAGTAAATGGGAGTCGAAGAAGTTGCACAAAAGGTGGCACATGCACATCTGGTAGTGGAATACAGTAAGACTCAGTTGGAGGCTTTTGACATGAATTATTAAGCTAATGGCCAATTTTTTGTCAGTATTTTTCTTTTTTTTTTTTTGAGAAAAGGTGGGGGGAGGGATGGTGTTGGGGTTATGTGCTGTGGTGGATGTAATGTGCTTGGCTACCCTGGCTGATGGCCCTAAACCATTAGTAGATACTGTTGGGTCTTTATTCACTTTACCATGTACTTAAACCAATTGATTGAGATTGAAGGGTGTTACAATCTCAGCTCCTTAACCACATGACACATCCCCCTTATGGCCATCTGTTCTCTACCTAGGTGGCCAAGATTCTCTCCTGGGCAATGTGCTGTTGATAGTCCTCTAAAATGGACCTAAAGCACTTGATCCAACAGATATCTGAGGTATTTTAGTAGCTAGAGGTTTTGTTCCTTCTATCCTACCAGATAGGGGTGCTGATACAGTGGGATGCTAAATTCTCGTTTTTCCTACTTTAGATTAAAACTTAGGTTTTATATCTTTAATAGGCTCTCTCATGCATAAGCTTGATGGGCATGCACAAAGCCAACCTCTAGTTCTGAAATTTATGTAGCAAAAGGGGGTATTAGGATTCAAGCTCTTTGCCACTCAGTCAAAGAAGAAGCTCTAACAATATATAATAGAAAAGTAAAAGTATCTGTAAACAACATATGGAAATTATTGTTTCCTTATGGGGAAGCTGAAATGTGAAGAATGAGAAATCAGCTTGTGAAATGTTCTACTTCCATTGCTGCTGTTAAGTAACTGAGTCTGGCAACTTGACATTATTTGGAAAATGTGTTAAGTGTGGATTTTTCATGTTTCATGCTCCTGTACGTTCTATTCATTCGTAATTGGTATAGCATTTATTGTCTGTGTACTCTTCTATAAGCGCATAAGCAGTTAAGCAGTGATGCTTACTAGTTGCCAAAACTCAAAAACATTTTGTACTCAATTTTGGTTCCTTGTGTACAGAGGGGACTTCAATTTAAACAATTTTGAAGATGGAGTTTTAGCATCTGCTTTCATGGTTGGACTTCTTATTGCTTCTCCAATATTTGCATTACTAGCAAAGAGGTAATAAGTTGTAGGTGCTTCTTGCTGACTAATGACATTATTTTCAGAAAGCTAGGGGCTTCAGTTTAAAGTTACTTCCAAATTCCAAAACTATTATGTTAGTGCAGATGGATGGAACACAATTGGATATTTATCAAATAAAAGTAGGGTGAAAGGTTAATCCAATTAATATGAAATAAAGAGTTGTTTCATGGATATAATCCTTGTGAAAAATGCACTTAAGAGTGTTGTGTTACTGATGGCAGTGGATAACCATGATTAATAACTGCTTGAAACTTTTTTCTTTGCAAGAAAATTGTTTGTATCTTGCTCATTAGCTTCAATGCTAAAGGAGCCTCAATAGGTTGAAGTTGGGATATTAAGCTTTTGTTCTAGCAGGGTATTTAAGATTATTCTGCTGTGAAAAACATTATGAGAGAGTTCAATCACAAAAGATTGTTTGCATGCCTGCTTTGGTGAGAGTGTTTAATTGTAAATTTGTATATCTGATAGAAGTGGTCTTGCTAAAACTAAACCTTACAATAGAAGGAACTTTCTCCCTAAAATCACTTGCAAATAATGCACAGAATTTGAAGTGCACACAATCAACACCACGGTATGGCATAATTTTGAAATTTCTCGTTCCATGTATTGTTATTTACTGTTTTTTAATAAAAGATAGAATCTTGACTTATTTTCATAGATAAAACTTTTGAGTGAATCCTTATGCTTGAATGAAATTTTTCAGCTTTAATCCATTTAGACTTATTGGAGTTGGATTATCAGTTTGGACAGTTGCTGTAGTTGGTTGTGGTTTTTCATTTAATTTCTGGTCCATTACAATCTGCCGCATGTAAGTATATTAATTTTCTTCTCATTGTTCATATCTTCTTTGCAAAAAAAAAAAAAAAATATCTTGTTAACATTTTTGTTGGTCTTTTCTAGGTTAGTTGGTGTTGGTGAGGCTTCATTTATTAGTCTTGCAGCCCCATTCATCGATGATAATGCCCCTCTTGCTCAGGTTTTTTTTTGGTCTCCTTTTGTTATGAATATTGGTCCAATTATTATGCATGGTGGTGTTTGTTATGTATAGTGAAATACGTCAGAATTTGTGTATAGAATGTGCCATAGAAGGATGCCACAAAATTTCGCAACTTTTCTGGTGTTTGACATATCAATTAATTCAGTTCGATCTGTATATGCTGTGTTTCAATAGTTGCTGTGTGGGGAACACTTGTTGATTTCATGGAGTGGTCCAATTATAGTTGCATGCAAGACTTTCTGGCTTCTGTCATCACTGATGTGCAAAATTTTCTTGCCATTTGCAGGATTAGTTTCTGACATTGTTTAACTATGGCTACTGATATTACTCTGCACAAGCTGTTATGCTTCAAATGTCTTGGAATCTTGAACTTTGCACCTTGTTTTAGAGGACCTTTTTGATATAATTTATATCAGAATGCTATTCGCTCTATGTTACAGTTTGTTGTTTGGATACCTTACTTTGTGTGATTGAAATTGCTTCATCATACAAATCTAAAGGTCGCTTAAGATACCCCTGAAGTGCATCGTCTTTGTAGTTGACTTAACCTGTATCTCATTCCTGCCTTTGTATCAGAAAACAGCATGGCTTGCAATATTTTACATGTGTATACCAACTGGATATGCTATTGGCTACATATATGGTGGATTTGTAAGTTCATTTTTTATTTATTAATCTAGTTAATTGTTTTTCTTTATCAAATATTATCTGATCTGTATGCGTAGATTAAAATTGTAAGAATTGTTAAGGCATCATACTTTGCTACTAAAATTACTCGGTGTTTCCATCACCTTCAAAATTGACCATCATTGAATTTATTCAGGATTCCAAATAACAATTATTCCTATATCTAATAGGTTGGAGGTCATCTTAATTGGCGTTGGGCATTCTGGGGACAGGCAATTGTGATGCTTCCATTTGCTGTTTTAGGTTATGTTATGAAACCCCTACAGTTGAAAGGTGATAGTGGAAGTTGGTTATGTTTTTTTTTTCAATTTCCCCTGAAAGCAATTGCCATCTGTCTCTGAACAAATCTTATGCAGGTTTTGCTCCTGCTGAATCAAAAAAAGCGCTGGCATCTGTTGAGACAGCTGGCTCAGAAGTCCAAGGTGCTGTGCAATATGTTATGATAATATGGCATCAGATCGTTCAACACTATTTGGCATACTTCTTTTTCTGTTAATAAACCACCAGTGAATAGTTGCAGAAAAGGTCAAGTCACATACAGCAAAATATTCTAACTGTTTGAGCATGTCTGCGTGTGCATGTCTTGGTGTGCTTTTTCTATATTTCTTGTATCCTGTTGCAACTATATAGTTACATAAATTGCTGTTCTTTAGTTGTTTACTTCCTTCGGTCTATAATAGACATCGTTTAAGATTTTTGCATATATATTCAGGAACGAAGCCAGGATCATTGTAGTGGGGGGGGGGGAATTAAATATTAATATTATAAAGGTAAGTATTTATAATTTTTTTCATTCAAAATTATAATAAAAAATAATATTTAAAAGGGATTAATAACTTTACACATAAATTAAAAGGGTATATAAATTATTTTTTAAAGGGGGTTAATAATTTTTTTATACACCTATATTATATATGAGAAAAACTTTTGCTTTAGGGGGGCCAAGGCCGTTTTGGTTCCCCCTCTAGCTTCGTCACTGCATATATTAAGGATTATATTTAATAGATATTATTATATAAATAAAAGACTATGTTACCCTTAATTTTTTTCATAAATTATTTTGCACTCTACAAAAAAACAATTATTATGAAAGAAATGGTAAAATTGAAAAAAATTAATTAATGTTCATAGATAATTGTAAAATGTCAAATATTATGGAACAAGAATTTCTCCCTAGAACGACGTCTAATTTGAAATGGAAGGAGGATCATCTTATTGTGGCATTTTGAAAATTCAAGTGGAGATTGTGATTAAAAAAAAGATCAAATGGCATATCTGCTTTAAGAATTTGATTTTTTAATCAAATGGTTAAATTAGTAATATTTAGATGAAACTGAAGTCAATGTTGCTGATCAAATATGACTCCCTTACATGTGATGCATTTGAAGGGAATAATCCCACAGATATATAGTTGTCATAATCTAACATATCACCTTAAGCACCAGGGTTTTGCAGTCAGCTAGTTGTTTTTAAAGTGCAAGAACAAGTGTGTAATATGTGTCTTGTTACATTATTCCCTATTCAAAAGTGCTTTTGTTGGGTTTTTGTTACATGGAAGTTAAGCATACAAGAGAAATTAATATCACCAGTAACTCTGTTAATCTATTTTCCTGCAAGTGAAAGGTTATTTCTCAGTTCCAAAATGTTATTAACATGGTTTAAATGCTAATACAGATGCAGATGTTTCGGCTGATAGAGGTGGCACATTGTCTGCTAAGAAAGAGTTAAATGATAACAGCTCAAAGCAATCTAGCACGTGAGATTACTTATCATTATCTCATAGTATGCATGAGTACATTTTATCAGCCATTGGTTGTATCTGCTGTCTGTGGTGTAGGTTTACCATTTCAGCGTAGTTTTGTGTATCAATTTAGTGCCGATGTGCGAATGGAAACAGATTGCTGTAAAATAGATTTAATTTTTTTGGATATAATATATTGTGCAGGTCAAACCACTGCTCAAGATTTATGAAAGACATGAAACTTCTTTTGGTTGAGAAGGTTTTTGTTGTGAATGTTCTAGGTACTTCCCTATGAGCTTTAAACTATAATCACCCAGTATGTGGATTTATTCCCTACGAGCTTCTTAGTTCTCGCAGGACATCTGAACTGTAAAAACATTAATAAGCATGCTGGTTTGTTATCTGTCTATGAACCAATTTCATGAACTCAATCTGGCCTTTTTTTATCAGGTTATATAGCATACACTTTCGTCCTCGGTGCGTACTCATACTGGGGACCTAAGGCTGGTTATAATATCTATAAAATGGTAAGCTTTGCCTTAGACAATTAGTATTTGATGCAATGATGTTACTTATTTGTAGACAAATATTACTTTATTTTATCTCACATTTCATGCACAAGAAAATTAATAATTTTATGAAACAAAATTGTCTCAGAAAATGGGTTAGGAAAAGAAAAGGGTTTGGTGAAGCAGTTATTTGCTATATTTAAAATCTTAGTTTTTGGCAGAATAATGCAGATATGATTTTTGGAGGGATTACAGTAATTTGTGGAATAGTGGGCACAATAGCAGGTGGTTTTGCTCTGGATTTCATTGGTTCCACTATCCCTAATGCTTTTAAGGTACATGCTTTCACATTTAAATAAAATATTTGAATTTTGTCTACAGTTATCCTTTTATCCTCCACTCTTTTGGATACTCTATAAACCAATAAAAATTTGTTTTGATGAAAGATTAAGGGATACTAAAGATAACCACAATCAACAATGATTTTGTGGCTGGTTGAAGGAATACACTTGAAGTCTTAATTCTTCTTAGTTCTTGTTGGTCCACTGACAACCTTAACTCTACTTTTGGGGCTCTCTTGCTCATGAATATGGTTTTGGCCTTAGGCCCCAAAGGGTTAGCGTATGGATGTGAGAGATTAAAAAGTCTGGCTAGTCAACATAATACTAGTGTTTTTTCAGCTAGTAACCCAAGATTGATAGTTTCAGAAACAGTCTGTTAACTGATGCTGAATGAGACATAATATTTTATTACTTAAATAATAACCTTCATGCTATTTACCGAACTAACTGTTATAATCATTGTACAAAGGTTTGATCTAGTGGAGTTTGTTTTAAATAATACTTTATTTTTTTAGTGATTTAACATTGCAAAGAACTTAGCTCTGTTTTTTAAATATTCTGATCCTATGTAACCGACTTTATATCTGAGTCTCTTCTATGTTTTCAGCTTCTTTCAGTGGTTACATTTTTTGGAGCAATATTTTGCTTTGCTGCCTTCTGTCTTAAGAGCATGTATGGTTTCCTCACTCTTTTTGCAATTGGTGAACTGCTTGTCTTTGCAACTCAGGTAGTTTCATTGCTTAAGCAGAAATGAACTCTTGTTAAATGCTTGCTTCATTCAATTCTTCAATACCAGATATCCTATGTTAATCATTTGACACATCTCTCACAATATAACAAACCCACAGATTTCTTACGGTATAACAAATGCCCCAATATTTATGCAGGGTCCTGTAAATTACATATGTCTTCATTGTGTTAAACCAAGTTTGAGACCATTGTCAATGGCGATATCCACTGTTTCGATACACATCTTTGGAGATGTGCCTTCCTCACCCCTTGTTGGGGTCCTCCAGGTTTGCCTTCACTGCCGCGATGGCCATGCATGCCCTTGCCTTTAGTGAAACTGTTACTTAAGAAAGACTAAAGATTCATTGATAGGATTTGCATGAATTTTGAAGAAAGAAGCATAGCCATGTTTCTGTCCGTTAACTATATTGAAATACAAATGAATTCAATTGCTGAAAAATGACTATGAAGATGGGTAATAAATAAAAAATTTGCATCATACTTAAGCAGTCTGGATAAACAAACTATACCTCAAAGCACGCCCGTTGAGTCTTTGGAAAATCTTTAAAATGGAATATACAGGGTTAATTTATTTTTTACAATGCATTGAGTGTGACATATAAAAACAATGGACAAGCAGTTAATTTTGAATGAGTTGTGCGTTGTCCCCAACAGTTTAATGAGCCATTGCATCGGCTGATGGTTTCAACTAAAACAAATATCAAGTGCATGTTCTGGTAAGATGAAATAAAATGCATCAAATAAAATTGCAATAGAACAATGTACTAGAATTCATTTTAATTACATTATGCTTCATTATGGTGCATCGAAGATGAATTAAGATCTTGATTTCTAAATTTTTAGCTTGCATAGCACGTGTAGACAACAGCTTCAGTAACCTAACTTTGGAGATATCCTGCAGGACCATGTCAACCATTGGAGGGAGACTACTCTTATTCTGACAGCTATTTTGTTTCCAGCTGCTGGGATATGGTTCATAGGTAATTCTTAATGGTTATTTCCTCATAGTTTCATCATTAGAACTACTGGTTCAACAATTCATGGGATTGAAATTCACCATACCCATAACTCATGTAGTCTATGCTGATATGAACTCCATGATCGTGCATAGACATAATAGAGAAGTTGCTGATGGCAAAAATGGCTTGGGAATGAATTCTCTTTTTTGTTCGTTTCGTACTGGAAAAAAAGTGAATGGTTTTTGCGGCAGCAACTAAGCTAACCAGAATGAGAGAGATTAACCAAAAAAAATTTTTCGAAAAAAATTGCTGACCATTTTAGTGATTTAAAATTAATCTGGTCGACTGAATATGAAAATAATTAGTTTGGTTACTGGTTCAATAATTGATTTCATATCAGCTTATCCAATAATATGCACCATTGTACTATTTAGAATTAACTGCATAGTAACATAACGTTTGCACACATATATCCATCAAGAGACTGATAATGTAATTCATTTTTATGTGGCAGGAATATTTGTGCGTAGTGTTGATAGATTTAATGAAGAAAGTGAGCATCAAGAGGCCACCACAACCGACAGATCAAACACTACACCTTTACTTGAAAGCAGCACTGCAGGAACAACACAAACTTCTTCAGAACAATTAGCTTAAGTGTAAACTAATAGACAAGTCCTTAATAATTGTAAAGCTTATTTCCCCTTCAATGCCACCCCATTTTTTGCTCTTCTTTTTTTAAATTTACATTAGTTTGATACTTGCAGAAACCAAAGGTTAGGTGATGCTTTCTCATGTAAATAAGATTTTATTCTAGATTTTAGGGCATAAAAATCAAGTATCATGGAGTTAACGATAGAATTCCATGAGATGAGATAAGGTTGCTGCCTATTATAGCCTCTCTTAATAAATTTCGGTAGCAAAAATTGATCATTTTTCTGTTTAAGTCTGTTCAATCATTCCTGAAACGCAAATTCTACTCCAAAAGTAATGAACTAAAACTTCTGATAAGATAAAAATGATTATAGCACTAACATGAGTAAGATGTTTGGCTATCAAACTGTCATGGTCATACATCACAGGACAAATTAGGACAACAAACTTTTGTTGCAACTGGGTGACTAACCAAACATTTTTTTTTTAGAAAAAAAAAAACCATGTTTGATTAGTTACCTAGTTGCAACAAAGGTTAATATTCCTTTTAGCGAGTAACTATACCAATAATACCATCCCTTTGCTGCAACAAAAGTAGGTCTAAAACCCATGGACCAGCAGAGCAACAAAGATGATGTGAAAACGAGGGGCAAGTCAATCAAGCAATACATTACATGTCCAGTATCTAATATTTGATTTTCCACATTACACAGGAATGCGAGTTATCAATTGCATACTTTAGCTGAGAAGACACTCCCATTCATTTTATGGGATAACAACTTCGAACTCAACAAGTGTAGCAACTTTTTAAGCCTAGATTGTTTTATCTGCAGTACTTTAAAAAAAGCATTCAACCCAAGCCATTCAACTTCCCCTGCTTCTAGTTGAAGAACCGGATGGAGATGAGAGTCGGTAAGTGCAGAACACATCTTGTTCTTTATGAGCACGTACGTATACCTATAATCAATGAACAAAGAGAGCAAAAATGGCTGTAATAAAACTTAAAAGGGGCAAAATGGAAAAGGAAAATGTACAGCAAACCCAAAAGAGTATCGGTAGTAAAGATATTTTGAAAAAGAAAAATTGCTCAAAAACATAACAATGGAACTTCATGGCACATAACAAAAATGCCTGAGATATTTAACCTAACAATAGATCCTGAGTTAATGTTTGAATCGAAGAAAATGGGATGGCACTTAGGTCTCATGAAGTCACACAGTTTTGCCTTCAGTCGACGAGCAAGTTTACCTTGCCAGCAGACAGTAAGACTTGACCTCATGAATGTTCAGATAACTGTGTAGTAGATTAAGCAAGTTGCTGTATAAACAAATTCAGCATGAAGCTGATACAATATTTCAAGCTCAGGTAAAGAGTGTTATATGAAACATGTAGATAATTCAAAAATATTTCCTGACCTATTATGTGTGAGATCTTTGATGCCTTCAACTATAGGCCCCAGTGAAATTAAGGCTATGTTTGGTTGGGAGGATGGATGGGTGGAAGAAAATGGAACAACTACCAGAAATACCACATCTATCCACAAGAAATCACTTGGAACTCACCTTGTGTAATCTGCCTGGACTTCCAGAGTGCAAGAGTTCAAAAGCAAGCCACTCCATCGTAGAAATGAGACACCATCTTCACCAACATAAACCCGTTTGATGGATGACCCATATCAAAATTAAGACAAAATTTTTCCTCATTCATATAGCAGTTATACTTCTGAAATCCACTCTGTAACCTGGTGTAAAGGCCAGCAGCCAGCTTCTTTGAAGTTGATATAAAACAGAAGTCATCTATTAATCTGAGTAGCAAATAACGAGGGCCATCCTCTCTGCTATTTCCTGCAATAGAAGCATCCTGGCAGTTGTGACTTCTAGATAAATCTTCAGATGCACTTTTTTCAAGAAATGGAAAGATCACATTTCTTTCAAGGTGACCATAGTATAACGAGCAGAGCAGAGAAGACAAAATACTTCCTTGAGGTATACCTAAGCCTTGCAAGTAAAATTTTTTATCCAACTGCAGTATATTACGCTTCACATGCTCATTTAGATTGAAAAGGAGCTGTTTCTTCTTGATATACCTACTGCACCCTGGAACAACATGACTTAATAAACTTGATAGCTTCTGATGATAAAGTCTATTTTTTAGCAGAACCTTTTTTATTGAAGGAAAAATAATAAAAGATAGAAAGTTATGGCAATGTGATAAATCCTACTATTCTAATTCAAATGTTAGAGTACAATATCAATATCTTGTACACCATAACAACGCTAATATTTTGAATTTGTGGTTAATTTGTCATAATATCTGTATGAGATGCTACCCAAGACTTTAAACGCTTAAAATGGTGAGAAAGATTGTTCAATATAAGAGGTACATTCACAAGTCACATAAATCTACTTCATTGAAAAGAACTATAGTTGTTCAAAAGTTACGCACAATAACTTAAGCAAAACATGAGCTTCTATTAAACATAAGAGGCAAGATTGTCTCAATTGGCAATCTTACTGCAATTTCCTTCTGGCAAAATGTGTTTGACAGCTTATTACCCGATAGAGATGTAGGCAATACTACAAATTTATCATTTTCAAAGACAGACATGTGTACACAAGTATGTGAATGTTGTGTATGTTATGGATGAACAAACTCCAAACCGAAAGCATATCAATAATTTTCTAATGTGCTACTTAATTTCAAAGAATATTATAATGGTATAGTAAAAGCATGTTCGAAAGGCCATTTGGAATGGAAATCACTGTGGGTACCAGCTAACATGGTACCTATTCGATTACTGTACATTGTATAAAATTATATACATGTATGTGTGTCTCTACAAAAAAGTAATTGATTGCCACTTGCTGGTCCATCTCAATTGCAGAACAAGAGCATCAGCCCAGTATCATGGAATCAAACTTTGAACAACAGTAAGTAGCAAAAACAGAAAATCAAGAGATGTTTTTTAATATCAAGAAAAAAAACTTTATTTGATCTTTGCTCTTGCCTTTATATCATTATATCATTATTATTATCTATCATTATCTATTTCCTCTTAAAACTAGCTGCAAGTTTACCATGGAGTGAAAAAAAAAGAAAAAAAATGCCAAATAGATTCCATGTGACAGCCAAATGGCAATATTGATGAAGATATCTTGCAACATGACACCTTTCGGCATTGTTAAGCCTGGTTAATGGAATACAACTAACAGTTTGCGTCCACAGAGTATTATTAAGACAATTTGAAAAATATTAAAAGATTTACAGCTTGATTGAATAGTGTATCAAAATGTAAGAAATTTGGATGTTAATTTAGACAAGCAAAACAAATAGAGCAACCCAAATCAAGTACCTGATTAAGAAGCACAGCGTGCAATGAACCAAAGCGAGCTGAACTTAACTTTGTAAAACCAGCACTGCTGCCTGGATCTGTTAATATAAAACTCTCATGAACCCACAAAGATTTCTTAGTGCAAACAACTTGAGAAGATTGTTGCAGATGATAAACATCCTCAACTATGACATCTTTCATTACACCAAGCAACTTATCTTGATCAATAGAATAAAATGCCTTCGATACATCCAAAACAACAATAAAGATATCAGGCAAGGAAGTTAATCCATTCTTCAGACCTTTAATAAATAGGCAGAACTTTCTATATATATCATTGTAGTCAAACACTGATGACCCTAACTTCTCTGGTTCCTTTAACTGTATACCTTTTAGAACAGCATATGTATCCCGAAGAACAGAATTAACAGACTTGAAATGCTTATATTTAACTGACTTACTTGAAATGCTTATATTTAACTGACTTACAGATGATAAAAGATGTCTTGTTTACCATGCTCATTTTCAGTGACATAGAAATTGGCTTGCAGTAGTGGCACAACCAAACATGAGAAAAACCAGAATATCCATTTCTGTAAAAGAATGTGCTTCAAATTATTCACAGCATCATTTACTTTACATAAACCCTGATGCATTTCTAAATTCTGCGCTGGCACATTATTCAGCCCAGCAGCCAAGCAGTACAAAGCATGTTCATTTGATAGAAATGGAAAACCTGAAATCTTCAATTTATACATGCATTGCTTCAATGAAAATTTTTCAAATCTTCTTAGCTGAATGAACTTGGAAATATTTCTCCTTAGGATTCTCCAGTTGGAAGGAACCCCTAACAAATCTGGAGGAACTAAATTCCTACAAACTGCCCAGATAAATGATATAACCTGACTTATTGCTTCAGTCTGGGGATCATTGGCATCTAGAGTTCTTTTGTAATGTTCAATATTATAACAAAGAGATTTCTTATATTCTTCTTTCTTCAAATAATGTTCCTGAAAAACACAAACAAATTTCACTTTTCTCGCTAGACAAAATTACATTAAATCAAAATTGCATGTCTCTCGCACTTAAAGTTCCACACTGATAACTAACCTCAAATAATGAGCTTGGATCTTGATTGGTAATCTGAGTCAATGATGGGTTGCAATGCTTATCTAATAACCTATCATGCTTGCAGCTATGAGTTCGGCGTATAAGAATCTTAAGTGACTTAACAAGTGAATGAAAGCTGAGAAATAAAAGAAAGAAGCAATTAAAAATTGTGTTAGCTAGTTGTTATTATCACACACATACAAGTGCAGCACATTGCAAGTAAGGAACAGCTTTACTAAAAGAACAACTAACTAGAATCATAATCATGTGTCCCTGTCCAGTTTTCTCAAAATTACTGAAAGAAGAACATAGCTACTCAGATTCAATTAAATAAGGCCCATGAATCATCTTTCACTCTCTTTCATTTCTCTAGAACCCAAGTTTTTCAATGAATTTAAATAGCAAGCCTTCTACATGTACAGCTGTCCAATTGCTGTCCAATTGAAGGCCATTGAGGTGCAGGTCAACTGGAATACATGATATTTTCATGTTCTTGAATTCAGAAAATTGCAGGCATGGCATCTAAAATAAGTAGGGGACTCTTTAAGTTAATTAAGGGCAAAGCCGTCCAACTTGTTTTACTAAAAAGCTTAGCCTAGCTTGGTAATACTGGATCTGGTTCAGTTGTCAACAAAATCCTAAAGAGGTGATAATATTGGAAATAAACTTTAATCAAAATAATAAAAGAAATAAATATAAGATTATTAAAACTTTAAATATTGTAGCTTACAGGCATGATGATCCAGCAAGACAGAAACCACTGCTGTGGGAGCATGGCGCTGACAAAGCATTTGTCTCTACATCACATAAGCCAAAAACACTCCTAATAAGAGACTTTGAACCAGTAATATTGGGTTTTAACGAATTTAAAACATCTGAATAGCATTAAGGTTGTGGACAATTTTTTATACAACTAAAAAACAGGCAACAGAACCTTAGAAGAGAGCAGATTTAAACTTGTACTCTGTTGCTGGGAAGGAAAAATACAATTGCAGATAAAAGAGCATGGAGAAACATGAAAAGAATCCATTGCAGATGAAAGAATCAGTGGAGTAGGCAACTAATAACATTCTTCTAAGCAAGTACAAGATTATGAAGAGGGAATGTATTATGCACAATTTTCATCTTTGTATACAGAAAAGGATACGTTTTCAAGGAAGCACTGGAGAAGAACATTTGAAATTATAAAATATAGATTGCCTATAAATTTGTGCCCTTTTGGTGACTAAATGGGCAGCTTGTAGTACAAGAAAACAAGAGCATTGCTGGGGCATCTGCATTTAAAAAAATAAATAACTAAACTTTAAAAGAAAATTACAGAAACTGAATTGGAGAAAACAATTGCCAATCAGTCAAAAAATTATAACCTGCCAATAATTTAGTATAAAATCAAGGTGCCCATTTCACATTAAAATGACCATTACGCTCAAAGAGATCATTACCTTTTCATAAGACTGACTGTTACTGCTATTAAGGTCGCATTGAAGTTTCCCAGCTCTACTATCTTCTTTAACACAATCATTAAGTAACAGGTCTTATCAATTGCTGCTTCACCATCCAAATGCCTGCGTTTTTTGCAGCGTTGCCACCTAAATTGTCTTGAATGCTTTATGGGCTTTGATATAACCTGATTTAAGTCTTTGAGTTTTTCATTTGAGAACCCTTCGTATCTCACATTACAAACTCTAGCTGCTAATGGAACTGCCTCAGGGACACTCATCTGAACACACTGACTAGCAGGACGCCTGTTGGAAGGCCTTACACTAGTAGTTCCATTAATAACTGACTGCTTGTGCTTTTTGCAGCACTGCCACCTAAAAGATCTTGAATGCTTTCTAGGATTAGCCAGTTCTTCACTTGGATTTCCTTCACATTTTGCAGAATCAAGTCCATTCATAGGTTCAGCTGCTTCAGAGATACTGATCTGGTCATATTTGTGGTCAGAAAGCCTGGTAAATGGCTTTTTACAACTGTTATCATTGTGACAAACACAAGTTATAGAACCCTGAACACAGAGAGGTTGTCTTGCTCTATATTACATGTTGAGTTAGCTTTATCAACCACACTCCTCTTCTTCCCATTTCCTGACAAAAAGAAATTTGGCTTTTGTTATGCTGTCCTAATCTCCCACCAATTTTTTAGGAGGCAAACGGCCAAGAGATAAAATAAAATCACCAAGTTAAGAAAGTATGAAGTATAGAACAGGAGTAATAAAAAAGAACACTGAAATATTATCTCTAGCATACGTTGACTTCACTATCAGCATATCAAGTAACATAAACCTTCCCCTCTTTTCAACTCCTCCATATTTACTGGGTTAAGCTTATCAATCAGGGTCGTGATTGATCTAACTAACCTTAGAAACAGGACAGTCTAGTAATAAAGTTTATTCCACAATAAAATTCAAAGAACATAAGGAAGCATTTCTCAACTAATATGCCTGAAATAAAACAACATATAATTGCACCTACATATGTTTGTGATGACTTTCTCAAGAAGTAATATGCAGTATCTACATCCTTAGAAACCTTTAAAAAGTATAATCTTTTAAACTCTTAATTACCAAAATGAATGACTGAAGGATCTTGCTGCTGTGGCCCTGCTGGATGCTTCATCAACTTAAGGATCAAATCACTGATGGGTAGACCAGCCACCTGATGGTGTTTCTTAGAGGGAAGTGGCAAAAATATTGATGTATGCTTTAGAAGATAAAACATGATGTCATCCTGCACCTGCAGTTATGTCATTTTCATACCATCTCATTATAATTTGATAAGTAATGCCAATGAACAAAAAATCATACAATATAGTTGAACCCACACTGTACCCTTTTCAATAGAAGACTCCATGCCGAAGAAGTAAGAAATTCCAAAGTAGCGCTTGAATGATTATGCTGTCAAGCATAGATTAAAAAAATCGCATTAGTAAATTGAATAAACAGATACAGGCTTTCAAGCAGCTATTCTACTTCAATATATCAAATGCATAAGATACTTCATATGATTATCTTTCTGAAAACCACAAGGGCATGGTTGGTTCATCTTGGAAATGAAATGGGAATAAAAATGAACTTTCAAATTCAAAGAATCCTGTTCCTAGTTTAATTTTGAATTACTTAGACAGAATTTAACGGTAGCTTAATGAATAATAGTTGTACCTACCATTTTAAAATAAATCCAATCATTCAAATATAAACCAGCAACAAGAAAATTTCACAAACCAAACAAGAAAATGAAATCATATTCCAAAAACTGAATTTCACGCCCAATTCTAAAGCCACCCAAACGCAACCCAATACTTTCTGTAAAGCATTTAAATACAATGAACAATGTATATACTATAAATTCTCGCCTGCCCCAGGTGCCATGTACTTGCACTCACATAAACAGGGATCCACTCTTCAGATAGATCCCATAAAACAACGAATTCAAGCAGCATTGCATTCATGTGTTCCAAGGGCATCCAATACTTTTCTTGTGTTTACACATTTAAAATAAATAAATAAATAAATAAACAAAAACTTGCCTTGTTATAAGCACTGCATATGCAATTGGACGCCGTTGATTTCTCACTGATTATCATTTCAATAGCCCTCGCCACAATCTGAAAACACAACCAACGACAATTACATTTAATAACTAACAAGACCGACTCTATATACGCCGAACGACGCTCACCTCACTTTGGGACCAATTGTTGAGAGGGCGGAACTGAGCGGGCAGTTTAACAGGAGGACAAGCATTGTCGTTGACGACGACGAAGCAATGATTGAGGAGATTGCGGTACTCGGGTGGATAGCGAGGTTGGAGAAGAAATGGCAAATCGTTTTGGCCTGCAGCGGGAGGTAGAATTAAGGATGCGATGGTGGCGGATAGGGTTCGAGCTCGGTCGCGGAATAGCCTCCATAGGACTAGTGGGACCCGTCGTTACTTTCTTGTCATCGGAGAAAGAGAAAGGGGCGTTTGAGTTGTTGCGAGGAGAAATGGAGGGAAGAAGTGGAATTGAAAAGACGAGAATTGGTAAAGTTGGGTTGAGAGTATTGGGCTTATTGGGCTAGACTAGACTAGACCTAAAATGCCCTGAATGGGCTAATTATATGATAAACCTCCTGTCCATTTATTTATGCGTTCTGTTTTGAGAGAGAGTCATCTTTGTGAGATTTTAAGTTATCTATCATATAACGTCTTTTTTTTTGTCAAATAAATTTGTTGCCGTTAACAGATGTTAATGAGGATTTAGGCTTGAAATTCTCTTTTTTTGTTTCAATTCTCTATTCTCTGATTTTTCATTTTCTGTTAATCTATTATTACTTTTCTTTGTTATTTTCTTTGTTGACTTCAATCTCATATACTTGTAAAATATGAATAATGAACTAATTATAACAAACAATAATTAGTGATTTAAGAAGACCACAGTTCATATAAAGAGTTATAAATTTGAATTATAATGTATAGATTCATTATTTATAAAATGATACCTAATGAAACTATGAATTTTGGTATAAAAAATGATAAACCTATAATGGATAACTAATGAACTATAGTTTTCAATAATGAACATATACAAATTAATGAACCTAAATATTAAAAATGATGAACCTACAACGGATAAGTTGTGAACTTACATGATTTAAATGAAGAACATGTGTTTTTTCATTAATGATCATATATAGAGTTTTTAAAATATGCATTAACTAATGAACCTGCAACACTTAACTAATGAATCTATAAGAAACATAAATATATATGAAAAATAAACAGGTTCATTATAAATACATCTTTGTACATTTTTATATTTCATTCTAATTTTTTATTCATTTTTTAATCTCAGTTGCTAATTGATATTAAGCAAAAATGACAAACCTATAGTTGATAACTAATGAATCTACGTGTTTTACTTAATGTACCTATAGTATTTTACTAGTGAACCACTATATAATAAAGAATCTAAATATTAAAATTTATAAACATACATTTCAAAACTAATATATCAATTTTAGTGTATTTATGCTTTCTTTTTCAGGAATAAAAATACTTATTTAATTTTTTTATAAAAAACTTTTAAAAAATTTTTTAATTCAAAATAAGTAATAATAGAAAATTTACATCCTAATTTCTAAATATTGGATCAATTTATTGTTAGTTAAAATATTAAAGAGAAAATAAAAAAAAATGTCAAAAGAAAGAAGAATTAAGAAAAAAAAAATCGATTTGTACACATTTTTAAATTTCATGTGAATGATATGTATTTATGCGCACCCAAACCATGAAGAATCGTGGACAGGGGTGCACGGTATAACAATTAATGCTTAATGTATATTAGGTCCGTTTGTTTCGTAAAAAATATTTTTTAGGAAAATATTTTAATATTTTATATATTTTTCTATTTAACATATTCAAGAAAATTAGTTAATATAAAATATTTTTTTAATCAAAAGAAAATCAAGTCATTTTTCAGAAAAATAACTTTTCATTTTGAAAATAAAAAGTCATTTTTTGAATTTTGACAGTGGTCTCTGGTAATAAGCGAGACCTACAAATTTTTTTATTTTTAATCTATTTTTTATTATATTAAATAATAAATAGCATATATATATATATATACACACACACACTCATTATCTAAATTTTGTTATAATTTTACAAATAAAAAGAAAATTAATGTTTTTATAGTATATTTTAAACACTAGAAAATATATTGCCCAAAAATAATTTTTTTATAAAATATTTTTTCAGATAATTTATTTTTCTTGAAACAAATGGAGGCTCCATTTATTTCATGAAAAATATTTTTCTAAAAAAATATTTTGTCCATTTTCTTATAGCTAGAGCTTTTAAAAATTAGTCAATAAAAAATATTTTTCTTATCAGTAAAAATTAAACTTAAAAAAAAAGTCATTTCTTTTCAAAAGAGGAAGTCATTTTTCAAGTTTTAACAAACTCATCTAAATAAAAATAAATAAATTATATAAACACATATATTTATTATCTTTAATTATCTTTCACTATCGACATCTATCACTGATTGTTACCGGCCAGTGATAATAGATGAAACTCATAAAATTTTCTATTTTAATATATATTTTTTTCTTATATTAAATAATATAAATATAAAGTATGTATGATCTAAATTTTACTGTAATCTTATAAATTAAAAGAAAATTAATATTTTTATAATGTATTTCAAACACCATAACTATCTCATCCCTGAACTTTTTAGTAGCAACTTTCCTTATATTTAATAGGCTTAACTACTAAAAAATTATGAATTTTAGTGTGTTTTTCGAATCTACTTCTTACTTTATTTTGTTTAACACAAAAGTGTCAAAACTTCAATTTTCTATTCAAATCTATTCTCAAATTAATAACTGATTATCAAAAAATGGATAAAGGATCATCCCTTAACTTTTTTTAAAAAGTTTGGTTAAATTCTAAAAAAGAGATAAAAATAACTAAAACTTATTTAAAATCTTATTTAATTGATTTGATTCACTTTTAATATATAAAAATCTAACCAAATCGAATTAAATATATGTAGTCTTAGTAATTGAAATATAATTTATGTAGATAAATAATTTATTATAAAATTTTATTGTAGAATGCCATTAATTCATAATTCAAAATTGAAAACTTAGATAATCATAATTTCTAATGCAATGATAAATAGTTAGCACTTTTTATGTACCCATCAAATAGCTAAATTTTATTTATTATAAATAATCAAATTAACTTTTTATATTAATGAGTCATTTCTTAAGAGAAAAATAAATTTATTAAAATATAAAATAGTAAAACATCAATTTATTCAAATATATAAGAAGTTAGAAATAATAATCTCACAAGTATACATGTATACTTGTGACAAATTTAGAAATCATTTTATAGTTGAGTGTATAAAATATATTTTAAAATTAAAATTATTAATTAAGTATTTTCTATTTTTTATAAAAATTTAAGATTTATGGACATAAATGATAGACAATAATTATTTTTTAAAGTAAATAAATTACTTAAAATATCATAAATTATAACAAATCAAAAATTAAAATTGAAAGAAATAAAATGATTGAGTCCATAGCATATAAATAATTAAAAAATAAAATAAAAACTAAAATACATAAAATAGAAGATAAAAGTAATACAAGTGTACAATGATTGAATATTTAATTATAATTTAATAAAAAATTAAAAAAATATATTTTTTAGATGAAAATATAAAGTTAAATAAGATTTCAGATATTTTTGTTTAATTTTGTTTTTTAGTTTTAACATTTAACTATTATATATTTTTAACAAATTTATTTTTCTCATAAGAAATGACTCATTAATATATAAAAAATAATTTGATTATTTGTAAGAAATAAGTTTTAGCCATTTAATGTATATATAAAAAGTAAATAATTATTTATCATTGTATTATTTTGGAAAAATTATGATTGTCTAAGTTTTCACTTTGAATTATGAATTAATGGTATTTATAATAAAATTTTATGATAAATTATTTATCTAAATAAATTATATATTAATTACTTGGAATAGATATATTCAATTTGATTTGGTTAGATATATTGAAAGTGAATTAAATTAAAGAAGATTTTATATAATTTTAGTTATTTTCTCTTTTTGGGTTTAACATAAATTTTTTAAAAAAAGTTCATTGATCAAAATGGTCTATTTTCTATTTTTTAATGGTCATGTTTTGTTTTGAGATAGATTTGAAAAGAAAATTGAAATTTAGGCACTTTTTTACTAAAAAATAAAGTAAGGGATATATTTGAAAATATGGTAAAGTTCAAAACTTTTTTTTATAATTAAGCCTATTTAATACTCTCAGGCAACTATTAAGTTATCCATGATCTAGCAACAATTTACCATTATATTAAGTGAAGTGAAGTAATTTCTTGATATGTCGTCTAAAAATTCTCAACAGATGCCACTGTATTAGTGTTAGTGCTTTCATATCTAACTCAAGTTTAAACTCAAAACTTGCTAACTAAGGCTACAATACCTCTAATTAGCATGTATATGATCTTAGATGATACTGATGAATCCTCAGACAAACCTCTGATTGGCAGGATAAACTATTCTAAAAGACTTTTTTTTGATGACGATGCTTTTCAATAACGAATCATGAATATTGTCAAAAATATACAAGATAAGGATAAATTTATTTTTGATTATCATGCTCGCGACCATAATCTTCTAGCTCAAGAGATTCAAGATGTGCCCTTTTCCTACAAAGTTGAAGTTTCTTACCTTTAATATCTATACCAATCCAAAGGAGCCATCTTCACAAGTTTTTCTCCATTTTGGAATTGCAAACAAATTTTAATGCTTTATGTGTAAGATTTTTCCTAAAATGTGGCTAAATAATGACATCCAATTTTAGCTCATGGTTTAATTTATAATCTTTCTCAGACATTTCAATTATTATTGTTATTCCACAAACTAAAATTTCTTTTAATTTACATTTGTAATTTTTAAATATAGTGGTTTTTTTCTATGATAATACCTCTAAAATTTAACAAAGTAGCCATGTAAATTACTATTAATTAGCCTACATTGGGGTGTCGGTTCAATTAGGTCATCTTGGTTGAAGGGGTTCGCTTGGCTAGATTACTTATGAGAAGAACACAGTTACAAAAGGGTTCAACCAGTGACCGAGAGCTCATTTCGATGCTTAAGTTAGTTGGGTTTGGTTAAGAGTAAATGTGAGTCATTGTAAACGAATAAATGAGAGATACTTGGGATCCTTTATATAGTGGTGTCCTATTTCCTTGTTTGGGAGTTTTGGTAGCTTTCAGCTTGGTTAGCATGGTTTCCTAATGAGTAAATGTATAATCTCCATAAACAATGGGCAGAGTGAGCGGCAGGTGGCGTGAGGCACATGTTCCCCATGAGGGTGAGCTGTGGGTAAAGTACCTCTTCGTGGGCCGAGCTAGACTGGTTGGCAAGCTTCTTGTTAGAGAAAAGTCAATTTCTGCTTTCAACTCGGTTGGCATGGTTCCTATATGAGGAAATGCACATCCTTTATGAACTGTGGGAAAAGTATCACATCATGGGTCGAGCTGAGTCGGTTGGCCTATGATTATATTATGGGTTGAGCTTGCTTTATGAGTTTGCTTGTCTAGTTGGGCCGAGTGTATTTTGTCATTGGGCCAACCCATAATTACTTGGATAGTATCATAGATAAATAATTTGAACCATAAGATTATGGTTGCAATGATCATTTATTCATTCTCTTAGTGTCGACCACTTAAGTCTTTTATAAGCTCTTGGTTCAACATCAAGAGTACACTTGCATTAATGATAATCTAAAGCTTATTCTCATAAACTTTATAAAAAAAAAAAAGACAAAATGACAAGAAACGAGATCATACTTAAAATGAGAAAAGTCGAGTCAAATATTAAAAAGCTTGTTCTAGTGGCTAGCATTTGCTACAACAACTCCTACCATAACTTTACTCCTCTTACTACAACTAAGATGAGATCTTGCATTAAACATAAAGGAGGGGTGAAAGACTTTAGTCTCTTTGACCATTGAAAGGATTGGCTGCACTAGAATAAAAATAAGTACTATAATTTTCACCATGATCATAGTCATGCTATTGATAATTGTCATAAGTTGTAAGAAAAAAAAATTGAGCTTTTAGTTTAAGAAGGGCATCTTTATCATTTCAAAGAGGAATTTTGATGATGATGATTCTAAGCATAAGCAGAGAATGATAAGCCACATCATGATAATAAGCAAGCAAAGACAAAAGATTATGCTAGTGTTGTGAATGTTATTATAGGTGATTATATTATAGAAGACAATTCATTCAAATGCAAAAAGTAGGTCCAGGAGATTTGTTCTATTATCACGGTGTGTTGTTACTAACCAATATTTTGCCTCGTTACTTTCTTAACTGAAGATGATAGAATGATATGCACTCCTTATGCTGATGTTTTAGTAGTCCAATGTCTATTGTAAATTTTTCTTGGCAAAAAACATTCTTGTTCATAATGGTAGTTCAATAAATTTACCAACACGTTGTTTACAAAACTTTTAGTTAGGAGCTTAATCAATTAAACCTAGTTCATACACCACTTGTTTGTTTGGTGGGAAAAAAGAATTGATGTTATG
Organism: Omphalea diandra; assembly: GCA_949677035.1. NCBI lineage: Eukaryota > Viridiplantae > Streptophyta > Magnoliopsida > Malpighiales > Euphorbiaceae > Omphalea > Omphalea diandra. The sequence continues at coordinate 35,854 of CATIWR010490317.1, read as the reverse complement.
AGAGCAGCTGAGCATAAAATAGAGTTAGAGAGGTAGTCATTGTGGGTATAAACTTGTGTAAGCTAATAGAAACAGACATTTGTTCAGTTTTATCTGGGACTGTCAAGACGTATACTTGGACCATTAACGATATTATGGGTATTGAGCCATCTACTTTTACTCATAAGATTATTAATCTCAAAGAGTAGAAAAAAGAGAAATCATGAGCTTAGCCAGTAATTGACTGTAGCTGAGGAGGTATGTAAATTACTTCATGCTAGTTTCATGCCTGAGGTGTTCCATCTTGATTGGCATGCTAATATCATTTTACTAAAAAAAAAAAAAAAAAAAAAAATCTAATTGTAAGTGGTGAATGCGTGTTGATTTTACCTATATTAATAAGAGTTCTATTGATTTTACGTTATCTTAATAAAACTTGTCCTAAAAATAGTTATTCTGTAGCTAACGTTAATAAGTTGATTGATTCCATAACAAGATACGAGCCATATAGTAATATATACATTTCTGTACGATATCATCATATCAAAATATATGGGCTAGATGGGACGAAAAGTAGTCTAATCACATACAAAGGCACATGTTTCTATAAGGTCATATTTTTTGACTTAAAAATTAAAAAATAATACATATCAACAGTTGGTCAATCATATATTTTCAAATTGAAATGCACGGAAAAATAAAATTTCTTATTATCTTTTCTAATTTTGTATTACTTTGTATCCTTATTTATATCTATTATTTTTTTAATGATTTTATTTATCACAATTATAATTATTTTAAATATTTTATTAAATAGTTTCATATACTAAAATTAGAACATTTATAATTAGTTAGTTGTTAAAAATCAAATTTAAGTTCTAAAATATTCAATAATCTAACACAATATGACACTTAATTATTTAAAATAAATTTACACTTAATTATTTAATTTAAATTTTAAAATAAAAATTATATATATATATATATATTTATTTATTTATTTATTTATTATTTGCATTTCTTTCCTCTTTGAGCCATTTGAATTATGACTCAATTGATCTACTAATTTTTTTTCGTTTGTGTAAAACATTTTTGAAAAGAAAAACCTTTGCCTTTAATTGTTCTTTTTATTAGTTTTCATTGATATTCTCATTAAACTCTGTTTGTATTGCAAAAAATATTTTTCAAGAAAATATTTTTATATTTTTCTCTATTTAATGCACCCAGAAAAATTAGTAAATGAAAAAGAAAAATAAGTCATTTTTCAAAAAAAATAACTTTTCATATTGAAAGTGAAAAATTATTCTTTAGACTTTAAACTCATTTAAATGAAAAATAAATCATATAAATATATGTATTTGTTATCGTCACTCATCCTTGACTACCAACATTCATTATAAATTATTATTAATTCATAGTAATTGTTGAAAAAAGATAGAATTCATAAAAATTTTTATTTTTAATGTATTTTTTATATTAAAAATTAAATAGTATAAATATAAAATATTTATAATTATAATTTTATAAATAAAAAAATGATATTTTATAATATTTTAAATATGATTTGGTCTCAGTCTTAGTTAGTTAAGAGATGTTAGCCAGTTAGTTCAGCTATTTAATTATAAACCAGAGTTTGTAATCTCAACTTTATCAGTGAATTGTTTTGAATTCTTTACCTCTAAAACTGTTTTTTGTTTTTCATTTAATAATCAACACATCATTTCTTTGTTCTATCTGTTTTTGTTTCATGGTATCAGAGCCAAGTTGCTCACTACGTATTCTTAAAATTACTCAGTGAATTTTGTTGAGTTGTGCGCAACATTCTTCTCTCAGTTCTTCAAGATGAATGGAGGTAGTGGGGCTTCTCAGATGACTATTGAGAAGCTTTTTGGCACCCATTATCAATATTGGCGATTGTGCATGGAGGCTTATCTTCAAGGAAACGATTTGTGGGATCTGGTTACCGGCGATGATACACTTCCTGATGATACTCCAAAGCTTGTCGATGCAAGACGAAAATGGAAGATAAAGTGTGGGAAGGCCTTGTTTGCTCTCAGAACTTCGATCAGTAAGGAATATATTGATCATGTTCGTGAGTTGGATTCGCCAAAGAAAATTTGGGATACTCTTGAAAGATTGTTCACCCAGAAAATACAATGCGACTGCAATACCTTGAAAATGAGCTTGCTTCTTTAACTCAGGGTAATATGTCAATTTCTGATTATTTGTCAAGGTCAAGAATGTGTGTGCAGAAATTTCAGAATTGGAGAATGAAGAACTGATAAGTGAGGCAAGGTTACGACGCTGTTTGATTCATGGTCTGAGGAAAGAATTCATGCCATTCATCTTATCTATTCAAGGATGGACGAACCAACCATCTATCGTCGAGTTGGAGAATTTGTTATCTAACCAGGAAGCTTTGGTTAAACAGATGTCTGGCAGCCTCCTTCTAATGTGAAGATGCACTTTTTATCAAAGACAAGTCAAAGAATGCCCACAAACACTCGTCAAGTGGCGGTAAGCAACACAAATCTGAAGGGGAGCAGTCGAGCACTTCCAAATTAACATGTTATCAATGTGGAAAGGTGGGACACATCAAGGTGAATTACCATGTGAAGATAGTGTGTAAAAGGTGCAGCAAATCTGGACACATTAAGCCAAATTGTCGTGCTAAGCTTGCAGAATTGGATGTCAATATAGTACATGAAGCGAAAAAAGCCGATGAACCGAATTAGGACAAATGTTTGTCTATTGAGGTAATTGATCAACCTGATAATATTGCTTCTACTATGCATCAAAATGACTCAGGTGCAGGTGCTACTAGTTGCATTGATTATGAAAAAGAGTGGATTGCTGATTCAGGCCGCACACACCATGCCACCGGAGACGCTACGTTACTTTCTGATGCTTGTCCTCATGTAAGAAATCGAGTGATTGTGACTGCTGATAATTCACTACACTCGGTAATGAATGAAGGACACTTCAATGTCAACGCTGGAAATTCGAATGGTGAAGGTCTTACTCTTGAAGATGTGTATCAAGTACCAGGTTTGAAGAAGAATCTTGCTTCAATCTCTCAAATCAATGACTCCGGAGAGTATGTTCTATTTGGTCCAGATAAGGTATGGATCCTTAGGAATAGAAGGTGTATTAAAGTTGATGTTCTTTTCATTGGGAGAAAGAAAAATTCTATGTATGTCTTGTCTGCCAGTGAAGCTTATGTTGAAAAGACAAGGCAAAATATCAGTGTTTCTCTTTGGCATGCTTAACTTGGGCATGTTGGTTATCAATTGTTGTAGCAAATATCAACAAATAGATTGCTCAAGGGTGTTCCTCTCTTTAAATCAAAACGTTCAGTCGGAGTATGTGCCGGTTGTCAATATGGCAACTCCCACCGTCTTCCATTTCAGAAATCCATAAATCGTGCATCTTCAATGTTTCAGCTTATTCATTCTGATCTCATGCGACCAACAAACACACCAAGTTACAGTGGCCTTCGTTATATGATGATGGTTGTGGATGATTTCTCTCGGTACAGCTGAGTATATTTTTTGGAAAACAAGAGTGAAGTTCTCACTCACTTCACACGATTTAAATGATAGTGGAAAAAGTGTTCAGTTCAGTCATAAAGTGTCTGCAAACGGATAATGGGGGAGAATTTCTATCTCATGAATTTTCAAGATTTTGTGAAGTGCATGGCATCCAACGTCAATTTGTGTGTCCAGATACCCCAAACAGACTGGGATTGCTAAGCGAAAGTTGGCACATCTTACGGTAGTCACCTTATCTTGGTCGCATGATAAAAACGTCCCTCGAGAGCTATGGGCAGAAGCTATGCAATGTGCTTGCCATGTGATCAATTGATTGCCTCGATGGCCAGGTATATCAAAATCTCCTTTTGAGTTGTCGTTCAATACCAAGCCTGATGTGAGTTATTTTAGAATTTTTGGCTCTCTTTGCTATGTTCATATACCTAACTTGACCCCAAAGCAAGAAAATGTTTGTTTGTTGGTTATGATGCTCATAGGAAGGGATGGAGATGTATGGATCCTGTCTCTTAGAAGATTGTTACTTTTCGTGATGTTATTTTTGATGAAGTCTCAACTCTTTATTTAAGCTTTGCTCATGGAGAAAATTTGAAATTTGTGCCTCTCACTGACTCTAATCTTGAGTCACCTCTTACTGAAGCAGATTCCAATGAAAGGAGGAGTTTGGAGTCCACCACTCAAAATGATCCACCACAAGGTGAAGTTACACCAAGAAGGACATCAAGGCAACGAAAGCTGCCCAACAATTTAAATGATTATGAAGTTCAGATAAATCAAGGCAATGTGGTTGCATACTTTATGATGGACACATTTAAAAATGAACCCACATCTTATCTTGAAGCTCAAGGGAAGTCTGAGCGGGAAAATGCAACGAGAGATGAAATTGCAGCTTTGATCTACTTGGGATCTAGTTCCCAAACCAAATGATGACGATGTCATTGCATGTAAATGAGTTTACAAGTTAAAGAAGGTAGCAGATGGAAGCATTTCAAGACATAAAGCTAGCTTAGTTGTTTATGGTTTTTCTCAACAATATGGACTGGATTACGAGGACACTTTCAGTCCTATTGTGAAAATGGTTATGGTTCGCACTATTATTTCATTGGCTGCAAACAAAGGTTGGACTGTTTGGGAATTTGATGTTAAGAATGCTTTCCTTTATGGCGAGCTAGATCGTGATATTTACATGGAGCAACCATGAGGGTTTGTGTCACAGAAGTTTCCCAAATAGGTATGTCGACTTAAGAAGGCGCTTTACTGCATCAAGCAAGCCTCTCGAGCCCGGTAAGGAAAGATTGCTGAGTATTTTAAATTCTGTGGTTTTCATCCTTCAAATTCAGATCCTAGTCTCTTTGTTAAGGTGAAGGCATCGTTGTCCATTATGATTCTTCTTTATGTGGATGATATCATAGTTACAGGAGATGATACAGCTGAAATCATTCGATTTCAAGAAGATTTATCTGTTCTTTTTGAAATAAAAAGCTTGGGTTAAGCTCATTGTTTTTAGGGTCTAGAATTATAACTATCAGATGGTTATTTCCTTTTACAAAATGGACTGCAAGGATTCTGAAAGGGTTCGGTATGGAGAACTCAAACTCTACAACTACTCCCATGGATCCAGGTCTCAAATTACAAAAGGATGAAAGAAAGCTTTTGTGTGATGTTACAGAGTATCATAGAATGGTAGGGAGTTTATTGTATTTGACAATTACTCACCCAAATATTACTTTTTTAGTAGGCTTAATATCTCAGTTCATGGAGCGACCTTGTGTTGGTCTTATGGCTGCTGCAAAATGCATATTGAGGTATGTGAAAGGAACCCTGAATTATGGCTTACTCTATCAATGCAAAGGGATTTATTCTCTGCAAGGTTATGTCGATGCTGATTGGGCCGGGAATGTAAACGACAGACGCTCCACCATAGGCTACTTTTTTACTACTGGTTCAACAGTTATATCATGGTGCAGTAAGAAGCAAGGTACAGTGGCATTATCAAGTACAGAGGTTGAATATGTTGCAGCCACTTCATCTACTCAGGAGTGTGTCGGCTTACAAGACTTCTTCAAGATGTTAATGAGGCTTCAAAGTTTTCAATTCCAATTTTTTGTGATAATGAAAGTAACATCAAACTTGCTCTAAACCCAGTGTTTCATGCTCGCACGAAGCATATTGCTGTTCACTATCATTTTGTTCGAGAGAAAGTGTTGAATCAAGAAATTGAGTTGCATGCCATACGCACAACCGAGCAGGTTACAAATGGATTTACAAAGGCTCTATCTAGAGCTAAGTTGTAAGAATTTTGAAGAAAACTTGGTCTTGTTGATCGAGGGAATGCACCGAGGGGGAGCGTTGCAAGTTAGTGCATCCCTCCTAGTATTTGAGTCAGTCAACTTTGTGTTATATTTCAATAATTTTATTTAATTTTTCGGCTATTAGCAGTTGATTTGGTCTTTGTCAGTTGAGTAAAAATGGGAGATTAAGTTATCTCAGCCTTAGTTAGTTAAGAGATGTTAGTAAGTTAATTCAACTATTTAATTATAAATCAGAGTCTGTATTCTCAACTTTATCAGTGAGTTGTTTTGAGTTCTTTACCTCTAAAACTGTTATTTGTTTTTCATTGAGTGATAAACACGTTGTTTCTTTGTTCTATCTGGTTTTGTTTCAACCTCTTCCTCCTTTGGGAGAAAATGTTTGAGGAAGCCCTTGAACATAGCTATTGGTCCTAAGGATGGTCTGTAGATTTTCTGGTTTTTTTTTTTTTTCATTAGAAGCTCAATGCTCCATTGTCTATAAAGAAAATTCTCACCATATCAGGAGGAGAAGTGAATCGAGGTCTCTCACTCTTCATACTGCTCTCAAGGGTATAAAGAGACCAACCAAGCAGGGTTTCTGTTTCTTCTTCTTTCTTATTTTCCCCCCTTATCTTTTAGTCGTGAGGTCCAACTAAATTTCTGTAAACAACACTTTCTTGATCATATGAAGTCGTAATTTCTTTCCTGTACAGTTTTCTACAAAATCCAATGTAAACATTAACATGTATTGCATTTCACTTATGCCTGTGCATCATGATGAATTATGGATAGATTAAAACTATGAATTTATTAACATTACCATCTATCACCAACCAGTAATAAATCCGTATAATATTTTTAAAAAAAAAAAAAAGAATAGCAGAATAAAAAGAAGAAGTCCACCACAAGAAATCCCCTATTAAAAGTCATGCAGAGTTTGGAGAAGTAAAATAAGAGTGGAAAATAATGAATGAAATCAATTTTTTCCTGTTTGGGAAAAAAAAGAAAATAAGAGAGGGAAGAAAAAAAAAATTTATTTTACACCTTTATTTTCTCTCCAAAATGGAGAGAAAATATGAGAGATTGAGATGATTTTTATAAAATTACAATTCTGACTATAAGTATTTGTAAATTGACATCGTTAAATTCACCTAAAGAATAGCCTAATACATTTTTCCCACTAGCTTTTCTTTGATACGTCTCTTTTGCTCAAATTTCACATTTTCAATCTGGATTGTCCTTCTCCATGACATCCACATCCATCGTCTCCATCAGTTTAGTTGCATCAATTTCTTGAAAACAAAGTGTCATTTTTTTGAAGCTAGATCTACAAAGTTAGAGAGGTAAGTTTTGTTATAATTTTTTTTTATTTCTTTTAAATAATTTTGATGAGTTTACCACAATTCTTGTTTATCTATTTTTCGGAACTCCTCTGTATTGTTTTCCATTTTTTTGGTTTTTAAATTGATTTTTATTTCTTTCGATTTCTTGCAAGATCTTGTATTGATGTTATCAAGCCTCACTTTTCTTGTTCCTTGGCTAGACATTCCTGTGTAGCTCCATCAGTAGACATGTTTGTGTTTTTATTTTTTCGAAAAAAAAAATAGAAAACAAGAAACGACAACCATGAAGCTACTATCCTGGGTTTGAATGGTCTTTGATGGGTATGTGCCATATGGGTTTTGGAACTTGATTTGTTGAAAATTTTTGTTTTGGTTTCTTAATGGGTTTGTTGGAACTGATTTGAAAGTAAATAAAGAGACCCTTTTGGCAACTTTTAGATATGACAATTTAGTGGTTGCTTTTGACATTAGATGGATATGAAATTAGAGATTTATTGCATGAATTACACTTTTGTATCATTCATGAGAGAATTTATTAATTTACAATATTATTTGAACTTTTTTAACATATAGAATTATTCAAATTTGGTAAGCTAAAGCTATAACCTCTTATTAAAGGACATGGATTCAAGGCCTCTTTGTAAGAGCATCCAATTTAACACTGCTCTAACAATGAAGCCATGAGAATATTGGAATAAGGATTGTGACGTCATGTTTGTCAACAGTCAGCAACATTGGTTGTTGTGTGCCTACTTTTCAAGGTTCTTGGTCTTCTCATTAGGATTATTGATTCTGCTTGCAGCATTGCATATTATCATTTGCTGAAATTAAAATGCTTATTTATATTATTAAGCATCCTTTGTCTGCTTGCTTATTGGAATAATTTTTGGGAAATTTTGGAGAAGTCTGTTGCTAAACACCTTTGAGATCAAAAGTGACGTTCCTTTGAACACATTCTATTGAATAGTTGAATATTGTTGATTAAGAATGGTTTGATGTTATGAAATCTTATGTGTGTCTGTTAAATGGCAAAAATAATATTAATAACTAATAATATATATATATATATATATATATATATATATATATCATAAAATTGGTTCATTTCATTTCCTTTTCCTTTTAACTTGATTTACCTCTTTTTCATTGTTTTTCAATTCTATTCTTATGTTGAATCCCCTGTTTATCTTCACTTCAAAAGATTGAATTTTTGAATCATAATAGCGTTGGTTGCTCACAACTTCTCGTGAGAAATGTACTTAATTTAGGCGCTTCTGTTGTGCGTCTAAATTTTCTCATTGCTATAAATGTCTTTCTCACTATTACAATGTTGTGAAGTGCTACCGTCTTTGCCATCCAGCTCGACTTTTCTTTGGGTTGTCTATATATATATATATATATATATATAAGTAGAAAGACACCAATTTTTTTTAATTAAATAATTTAACTTTTGTTAAACACTAGCTTTGAAAAAATTTAACTTATCATAAAAAAATAATAAACATATCAAATGCGTAATTTATTTAACTTAAATTATTATTTTGGGTTAGGAGGGGAATAAGTTAAATTATTTTATAAGTTACATGTCACCACCCCACCAACTATTAATTTTTTTTTTGTGATATATAATTTACATGCTTAATATTGATTTGATTTTGCTTGGAAGATCTATGACATTAATTTGTTTATATTTATTTTTTATTATAGAAGCATTTTTTCTACTATTTTTTTGTATTTTAATTCATGTATATTTGAGAAATTTTTTGGCTATAGATGAATAGGGAACATAATGGAGATAATCACTTGCAAGAAAATATAAAGAATGTTGATGATGATATGTTAATAATTATTGTTGCTTCTGGTGACATACAAGACTTTCATTTATAGAAAAATGTCATGAGTAATTGGCAACATCATAGAATTCAGGCTATTGTACAATTACTTTGTTATATTGCGGATCTTATACACTTATGAGATATACAAGTTCTAGTTGTGAATCAGCTCTTGAGGAATATGATTGCTCAAAGAGATATAATTCAACAAAAATTAATGGCTCATCTTACTAGAAATGAGAAAGCTTGTTGAAATATTATACATATGAGCCCTAATGCATTTGTCTTATTATATGACAAGTTAAGAAGGATTGGTACTTTGAAAGATTATGGATGTGCAACAGTTGAAGAGCAAATAGCCAAATTTCTACATGTTTTAGGCCAAAATTTTCATACTTGAGTATTGGGCTTTTACTTCCAACACTCTAAGGAGACTATTAGTCTCCATTTTCATAATGTTTTAGATTTCCAGGGAGAAAAGAATGGCTAACACAAAATGTCTTAATCGTTTGTTCTTTTGATATGAAATTCACTTATGCGTTGTTCAATTAGAAAGAAATGACATCTAATTCCAGAATCCTTAAAAATGCATTAAGTAGGGAAGATAAACTTATAATTCCTTAGGGTAAATGTAGATAAATAAGAATTTACTTTTAGTACGTATGTTACACAATATACATTAATTTATTTATCTCTTTGTTAGGAAAAATTTATCTACCGGATGCAGGATTCCCTTTACGGAGTGGAAGACTAATACCATATAGAGGTGTTTGCTATCACTTAAAAAAGTACTCTAGACATGGTCCTGTGAATGCCAAAAAATTATTCAATCATCGATATGTTTCAATTCATAATATCATTGAAAGAGTTTTTGGTGTTGTGAAGAAAAGATTTTTTATTATAGATAGTGGCACTGAACCCTATTATTCATTGAAAACCATGAATGAAATTATATTGGCGTGCTTTATAGTCCACAACTTTTTAATGGGTGTAGATCCTGATGAAAATTTAATTGTCAAAGTTGATATAGAACTTCAACAGGCATAAGATAGTAATTTTGTAATTAGGGGTGGAGTAACCATGAATGTTGATTCTAGGTTAAGAGAAATGATAAGAAATAATATAGCACAACATATGTGGATGGACTATTAGTTACCTTTGTAAGTTGACTATTGACATTATGTAACATTTGTAACTCTGAACTTTTAAGCTACAATATTAACTTTTAAGCTACAATATTAGTTTGTGCATTTGATTCTTTCTTAATTTTATTTGGTATGTTTATTATTATATGTTGAAATTTTTGTATGTTTGTTTAAATATATTTGATGACAAGTACATATAAGTATTTGTAATTTATTACAGATTAAAAAATTTAAGTTGTATAGATTCAAAATACCAAGGAGAAAAAACTTTCCAGACTCTGTGTGTAGTAGTGTAGGTGGAGATAATGTGGTTTGGACCAATGAAATGGATGATGTGTTGATAAATGCTATGTTGGATGAAGATCGTAGAGGAAATTGACCTAACAAAATTTGGAGTACTATGACTTTTGACAATATATTATAGGTGTTGAGGGATGCATTTGGCCTAACCATGCAAAAAACAAATATTAAAAATATGATTAAGACATTAAAGAAAACTTTATAGTGAATGCAAGATTTGTTTCATAGTCTTAGTGGATTCACATGAAATTCTATAACTAAGATGTTTGATGTTGAATTTGATATTTGGAACCAATTGATTGAGGTAAATATTTTCACTGCTATAATTTATTTTACACACACACACACACACACATATATATATATATATATATATATATATATATATATAGTACTTGTGTGTTAATTTGTTTAAGTATATCTTTTTTTGTATTTAGGTAAAATAAGAAGCACTCAAGTGGATGCATATGTCAATTCATAATTACGATAAGCCATATGAATTATATGGTAAGCAAAAAACAATTGGAGAATATGCAGAAAGTGCAAGAGAGAAGGTTCAACGTTGACAAAGAAATTCTTCCTAAATTGACTTGAATAATTCACTAGATAATTTTATGTCTTATCGTGTGGGAAATTGGACAAATGACATACACAATAATAAAGTTTTTAACAGTCTAGAGTATGCACCTTCAATTAATTCTCAAGATACATCATCTGCTAAAAGTGGTAAACGTACAACTAGTATAATGGAAATGTTAGCAACAAAATATGAAAAGTTGAATTCAGGAATTAAAAGTTTGTCAGAAGTAATGGAATGACAAAATGTCATTGCAAAAAAATCTCTTACTATTCTTAAAAGTAGTTGACCACATTATTATAAGGAAGATGAGATATATGCAGAATTGAAATGATAGGAGTATATTATGACTGTGTTAGATACTTATTATTATCTATTCAATACTCTCTTTCCAACAAGTTCCACAAACTAAACCCCTGGAGCGGTTGATGACGATCATATGCAACATGTGAGAAGATGATGCAGTCATTTGACGCATAAAAAGATTAAATATTGTTGGTGGATTTTTGCTTAAATCGGTATTTAATATAAATTTATGGTAATATTTATTAGGATTATATGTATTAGTGATTAATTAATGTGAAGAATTAGACAATCATAACTTTGAAAGTAGTGACCTTATTATATTTAATATTTGCATATTTCTTTTCCTTATTTAATTTTTTTTTTGTTTTTCCTAGTTTAGTTTAGTAAATAGATATTATTTGTTTTCTTAAATAAAGGGTAAAATAGGAAATACAAAAAACAACAATTTTCTTTCCTTTCATATCTTGATTTCCAAACAATGGAAAATAAAATTATTTTTTTTCTCTCTATTTTATCCAAAAATGAGGAGGAAAAATAAATGAAAGAACATAAAATTTATTTTCCCTCATTTTTGGTCCCTCTTACGCATTTTCCCAAACATAGAGTTAATATTAATTATGTTAAAAAGTAAGGAAGCACAGTGGTATGATTTTGTGTTCCCTTTTTAAACCAGATTTCAATTTTTGCAAGATCCTCAAGTTCCTCATAAATCACAGTTCCCTTTTCCATTGGGAATTATGTACACCACCAAAGTCAGATTTCCATCCCATCTTTCCAGGCAGTCCTGGGACACATTTTGGGGAGGCAGTTCACTGGATCACCTAAATATTAGCCCTATTCTACATAAGATTAGAGGCTTGGATTCTTTTGAAGGGTGAGAATTCCTCCAGTCCTATAAATGAAAAGAAACCTATCTATTTTAACAGGGAAGGCAATATTTACTAGACAACAACACAAGGAGTAAATAAGGGTCACGAATTAGGAATGTCGGCTAGATTCGAACTTAAAATCTTTTTGATAAAGATTTAAGTTTGATGGAAGATCTATCCCAATTGTGTAACACATTCGATGAACCAAATAATAAATTGCGGTTAAGCTTCAATTAGGTTCTTCAAAATGAGCTTTATGACATTAATTTCCAAACTGAAATGAACAGGCTTAGCTTGAACAAGCCTGGTTTGCCCCTATTAAGCGAAAAAAAGTGTATAAAATATCAAAAAAATATTTTTTAAAAAAAGGGTTCAAACTGAATGGAACCATAGCTGAACCAAATTGAATCAATTTAATTTGATTTTTTTACAGAGTTTGGTTCAATTCAAGTAGCATTTTTTTGGAAATTCAATTTTCAATTTTCGGTTGGGTTCGCTCCATTTGCTCAGCTTTAAAAAATACCATTTCTTAGAACTCAAACCTAATAACAAAGATCACGCCAAGGTCAATGTATTTTGATTATCACCCCACACAAAACATTGCAATTTGCATGCTTCGATGCATAAGAAATCATAGCCTGCGAGGAAGATACTACTTTCTTTTTTACCTAGAACATAAGAAGCCAGAAAGATGACGACAAACCCAACTATCTAAAGACAGAAAAAAGGAAAACTATCTTAAGACCCACAAAACATCTTCAAATGTCAATACCATAATTTATAATTCCAGCTATTTATTATAAATATAAGAATATCTAAGCATCATCCTTCAATAGAAGAAACATGGGTCCTAGAAATGCAATAACGTCAACCTGAGTGAAGTCTCTAATTATTAGACATCAACTTGGCAAGATCTTGGATACCAATGGTGCGTCCCCAACCCAACATAGACACCAACTTCTGCTCCAACATACGGTCCTTCCTCATCCCAGGGTTCTGCAACACATAGTAGTTAAACAACAAGAAATAGTAAGTACATGGATGTAATTTAAATCAATAATCACTAAACATTGGCCCAAATTCTGTTTTGGCCTTAGAACTTCAGTTTTGATCTGTGTCACTGAACTTTTCGTACTGTTAAATATAATCATCCAATCGTCAACCTTTAAGTCGTAAGCTACACTGACATTATGGGTTTTGGAGACAATAAAATTAGTGATCATATTCAACAAGATCTGTAATTTTATTATGATCACTAATTTTGTTGATCAAAATTAAGGTTTTTTTAAGCATTATAGTAGAAGTAAAGTTTAATAACTACTGCTATCAAGAACCCCGATAGCATCAAAATTCAAAAACAACATACGCACTAGTTAAACACTATCTACACCACTTCTCTCAGTCAATTCATCAAACACTTTGCACATCCAATGGAGGAAATATGGGTATTACCTTGGCATGGAGTTTGATGAAGTTGGAAAGAAGTTTAGGGATTGCGGAGCGAGGAGGATCAACGATGCCAAGGAACTTGCCCAACTCAGACGAAGCGGGTAGAGTCACTTTGGACTTCAGTTGGGTGTTTACTACGCTGGCCTTAAATGCATAAGGAGGGTTATGGGGGCGGCCGAAGTTTCTCGGGGAGCCGATTAGTGCTTCTTTAATAGCCGCCGGCACAGGTAACGGCACGGCCTGACTTGTATCTTCTTGGACCAGCTTGCCTTTTCCTTTCGCTGCCTTTCCAGCCAATTTCATTGTGTTTCCGGCCAATTTCTTCATTTTTCTTCTGTTTTGGTTGGTTTGTTTCAGCAAGTTATATCATGACCCTGAACCAAAAACTGCAAGTTATATCTTCCGAAACATTTTTTTTTATTTCATTTTTTTTATAAGTGAGATTTTTGCATATATTATAATTTTACATATTCTATATAATTACATTAATATAATATATTATTATATTATATTATTATAATTATATAATTTATATTATTATATATAATTATCTATAAATATTTAATATAATTTATATTATTATATTAATTAACTATATTATAAATTTTATAAATTAATTATATTATAATTATTTATATTAAATTAATTATGGTATAATTTTATAATATAATAGGCTTAATTACCAATAAAATTCTGAACTTTAATATATTTTTCAATCAAAAAATGCCCAAATTTTAAATTTTTTTTTTCAAATTTTTCCTCAAACCAATATTTGAATATTAAAAAAATAAATAAAAGATCATGATCTCTGAAGTTTTCTAAAAAGTTTGGTTAGACCCAAATAGAAAAAATATCTAAAAATTATATTAAATATTGTTTAACTAAAAATTTAATCAAATTGCATTTAATATATTTATTCTAAGTAGTTGAAATATAGTTTAATTAGATAAATAATTTATTGAAAAATTTTATTATAAAATATCATTAATTCATAATTTTCAGTGAAAATTTATATCATCATAATTTTTTAAAATAATATAATAAAAAGTTATTACCCTTTTTATATACACATTATTTTTTACAAAAAATTAAATCAACTCTTTATATTAATGAGTCAGATATAAATTTATTAAAAATATATAATATTTAAATCTTAAAAACTCAAAAATTTAAATATTTTAAATAAAATAAATAAATTTAATAAAAATATATAAAATCTTATTTAATTTTATCTTTTTATATAAATAGCTTCTTTTTTACTTTTGTATAGTATCGGTGTTTTTATAATAACACAAAATTTATTTATTTTATAATATTTTTTAGTATAAAAATACTCTATTTTTGTTTTTTAAGTATATTATGTAATATGAAAATTCAATCCACTTTAATTTTTTAGGACCTGTTAATATGTTATTTTATACAAATATTTATTTTATTGTAAAATTTAATCAATTTAGGCTTAATCAATTATTTATTCTCAAAATATAAATATAATAAATGAACTCTATATTTTATGTAGAAAAGTATTTTGTCTAATTTTCTATTAAATAAAAATTAAATATTTAATCATTGTGTACTTGTATTACTTTTATCTTCTATTTATATGCCCAAATTTTTATTTTTTTTATTTTTATCATTTGTATGGTATGATTGTTATTAGTTAAAATATTTTAAACAATTTATTTACCAGCAAAAATAATTATTATATATTATTTATATTCATCAATATTAAAGTTTAATCAATGATTTTAATTTTATAATATACTTAATCAATAATTTTAATTTTATAATATTCAACTTTAAAAATTTTCTAAATCTGTCACTGATTACATATGTATACTTGTAAGATTAATTTATTTTTTAACTTCTTATATATTTGAATAAATTAACATTTAACTATTTTTTATTTTTATGAATTTATTTTTCTCTCAAGAAATGAATCATCAATAGATAATTTTTTTTCTTATATATATATATATATATATATATATATATATATATATATATATATATATATATATATATGATAGTTCGATACATGAGCTATCTATTATTATTAGCTTGATTTCATAAAGACTCGAAACTCTATGCTTGCTAGTTAGTTCTTCATCATATGTCCCATTGCCAAGTATTTAAGTACTTATGCTTGGATGTAGCATGCTACTAATTTTGGAGGGATATACATTTTTCAATGATTGGAAATTTGTAAAGCCATTTTTGGCAACCGTAACGGTGACAAACTCTTTAACTTTATAACCACTTGTCATGAGTCGCATGTCATTTTCTTATTATAGTTTATCATTAAGGTGACCTTTTAGGTTTATAACTGCTTAGGACCATTAAGTAAGTTTATTAAGTTGCCTTAGCCAATTAAAGTTAGAAATATATTTTTCATCCTTTTTTACTTTGACATTTATTTTCTTCTTTGGATGAGTGTCTTATTATCATTGAATTTCTACACACACATTATCTTGTCAGAACACTAAGACACTAGTGGCACTAGTGTGGCACAACTTTTTAACATCTAAATTCTATGAAGGATAACTTAGTTATGATAGCCTATAAAGAGCTTTTTTCTTAAGTACAAAATGCATTTAAAGCTTAATATCTCAAATAAAAATACCTTATTAGCCTTCGACTAAGAAGGAAACATAAGAGAAACAAACTTAACTTTTGATCATAAACACAAACCATAATATCAATGAGGTAAGTGTACTTATGAGAATTAGAAAATATGATCTAGATCTTGCAAAAAAAAAAAACACTTCAAGATGAAAAGAAATCAAAGGGAAAAGAGGCAAAACCTCGCTAGAAAACCTTAAGCCTTAAAATCAAGAAGGGAAGTGTGTGCAAACCCTATAGGCACTTAAAAAATGACCTACAATGTTATTCTAAGAAGGCTTAAAGGGGGGGTTGTGAATGAGGAATACTAAATTTTGAAGAATTGATTAACTTTAATGATGCAAGATAATCACATAAGAAGACATAAATTTTATAGAGGTTTGACATAAACTTGGCATGTGTCCTTTCCTTTAGTTACTACTAAAGAGTTCACTATCTCAAGTAACTTACCAAGTGTTACTCAAACCTTTACAAGTAAACTTATAAGTGTTACTTAAACCTACCTAAGATAGATTTTTCAAAAACTATCTTAAAGCCTTTTCTAAGATAGATTTATAAGCATTATCTTAAGTCTTTCACAAATTCTCTTAAAAATTGTTGTTATCCAATCTGAAGATGATCTTCAAATGCAAGAATACAAATATTGCTTAAAAGAGAATCACTTACTAAATTGCTCTCAATCTACCCAATAAAAGATTAAAATGTAAATGAAATGCTTGAGAAAGAAAGAAAAGAAGAAGTTGATGATCACTTTGAATATTAGACCTTTTGTAAGGTTTTCTTCTAACATTTTCATATATAAGAAACCGCCTTTTATATAGCATCAATTGAAAAACAAACCAGTACTCATATATTTATTAAATCTAAGGCTATCGAAAAAAATAGTTGTTTGGTTGTGAATGGCTTGTTCACTCATATGAATAGTCCCATTTTCTAGGAAAAATGTATTGCTTCAACTATCTTCAAGGTTGATTGGGATTATTCATGGTTGCATGAGGTCATTCCATCAATTGTGTTGACGTAATTTGAATTTTCACTAGTTGTATAGGCAATTCCATAATTGAGTTAGCTTGTTCCAAGGATGGACTTCCTATTCATAACCTTTCCAAAGTCTAGCTTCATGAATGTAGGAGTTCCATATGACCATTCCATTTTGTTATAGAACGTTTAAACATTCTATGTTGAAAAGCTTCATTTTCTTTATGATGAACCAGACAATACACTTAGGCCATTCCTAGAGCTTCAAGGTCATGCCACTTGATTATGCATGGACTTCAATTTTAGGCTTAGTGAATAGGGCCATTCAAGAAGTCCATTTTTAATTCTTTAATTTGTGCAAACTTTTTATATGGAGAACTTTTTTTTTTTTCATAATGAATGGAGCTGTGTAAGTGGTCCGTCTATGGCTTCATAAGCCATTCCAAATTAAGTGATATCTTTCAAGTTTGTCACAAGGATGCACAGGGCCATTCTAAAAGATTATCCATCACTTATTTTGTCCATTCTAACATTTTGTATGAAAAATCTAAAACTTGTTCATAGTGGATATGAATGTTCTAGTATTCATAAGGTCATTCTAATCCTTAATATGACTGCACTTAACTGCTGAAGATGATCTATAAGGCAGTGCAAAGGCAACTTAAATCATGTAAGTTTTTGCCTGAAATTTTCCATTTTTCTTCATTATAGACAAACTTGTTTTAATATGCATAAGGTCATTCATCTCTGACAAGACAAGAAATGTCTTTATGGCTTTATTTCCCTTTATTATATTTGTTTTTTATTCTTTCCTTTGATGCTTTTGTAATTAAGGGGCCTAAATACGTGAATAAATACTTACAACTAAGATTAGCTCACAACCTATATTTATGATCATCAAAACAAAAGTAAGAATTAAAGGCTCAACATTCTCCCTCGTTCTAATAATGGTAAATAAGGGTTTATAAATATACAGATTATAAAGATATAATTAAGGTTGTTCCCCTTTAACCTATGCATATCAATTAATCATTTTGTTAAAGGTTAATTTACAAACCAATAGACTACTCCCCTTGTTGACATCAATAGAAGTAAAATGAATAAGGCATAAAAAGAAAGCAAAATAAAGCATCAATTATTAAATGAAGTACATTGCATTCATTTTATAAATAATGTGCATGACAAAGTACATTTAGACCAAGTACTAAAGATTTGAAATGCAAGAGCTTAAATTGAGGAGTGAGGAGAAGGTTTATAAGGTTTAAGGAGGTAAAGGCTAGATGTCTACCACTGTCTTCTCATCTTGTAAGCTTTAATATTCTAAGGCATTAGTATCATCCCAATTTATCTTAAGAGCTTTTTTTTTTCTTATTTAAAGTAGTGCTTCTTGAAAGGATGCTTGTGATTCTTTAACTTTGGATAATATTTTTTGAGATGTCTCTTTTTATTACGTATATAACATATCACTTGGTTTTTTGAACCTCCTCTTTTATATATATTTTTTTTCATCTTTGTTTTCTTATTAGTGAAGAATCTCCTTACTTGATCTTAAATAAGGCTAATTGATCATCCTCACTACAATCCTCACTATCATTTAAAAAAGTTAATGAAGAAATAAAGGGAGTTTACAACATACCTCTTTAGCCTTTAAGGTAAGGTCTTTCTTTCTTCGGCCTCATCACTAGCTGGTTTCTCTAATATGATTTCATGTGCAAGAAGATTGCCTATGAGTTCATCCTATGAAAGTGTCTCTAGCTTGTTCGCCTCTTTATGATAGTTTTCTTAGCTTTCTGCATGTCCTTAGATAAGGTTCTAAAGATCTTAACCGCAATGTCTTCATTTGAGTAAGTTGTTTCCAAACTCCTAAGTGTCCCTACTATATCAATTAACATATTATACATTTTTTATGACGAACACATGAGGTTGATATATAAATGTTTCATATTTATAAGTATGCAATTATATCTTTTTTCTTTTTAACTTCATTGGTTCCCTCATGCTGAGTTTGGATTATCCCAAATCTTTTTTCCTAATACGCTAAAGCTTGGCATGTTAAGATTTTGTACAAAGCAAAACATGCATGGCTCTTTCATTCTTTAAGTTAGTCTTTTTTTCTTCTTGAGTCCATTCAATTTTAGGCTTAGGCATCATGACTTCTTCAACCATCTTCATTAGTACTTTCCTTCCTTCTTTCATTATATCCCAAAGGTCTATAATTTCACTATTAAGAGAGATTTCAATTCTATTTTTTAATCCCTCATAGTCATCACTTTTGAAGAATGGAGGCTTTTATGGATTAACTGAGATTCTCTTTGATTTGTCTTTTGTCTTTTATCTTTACTCTTTGCAATAAAGCTTGATCAAAGAGACGTATTCTTATACCACTTATTGCTCCAAAAAGCCCTAAAAAGAGGTGAATAAGGCAACGAAAAATTTTAAGATTTTAAAGATGTAAGAAATCATATAAGAATATATAAGTTTTATAAGGTTTGACATAATCTTGGCCTATGTGCTCTCCTTAATCACTACTAGAGCATTTATTATCTCATGTAATTTACTAGGTGTCACTCAAACCTTCATAAGGAAACTCACCTAAGTGTTACTTAAACCTACATAAGATAGATTTTCTAGGCACTATCTTAAATCCTCTTCTAAGATAGATTTAAAAATACTATTTTAAGCATTTCAAAAATTCTCTTAGAAGGTATTATTACATAACCTAAAGATGATCCTCATATATAAGAATGTAGAAATTACTTAAAAGAGAATCACTCACTAAGTTGCTCTCAATCTACCCAATACAATATCTAAATATAAATGAAATGCTCAAGAAAGAAAAAGGAAAAAAGAAATAAATGATCACTTTGAATATTAGACCTTTCATCAGCTTTTCTTCTAACTCTTTCACGTATGAAGAGCCACCCTTTATATATCATTAGTGGAAAAACTAGCCAGTATTCACTAATTTGTCAAATTTAAGATTGTTATAAAAACTACTGTTTGATTATGAATGGCCTATTCGCTCATATGATTAAGTCTTTTCCTACACAAGAATGTATTGCTTTAATTGTCTTCAAGGTTGAATGGAGTTGTTTGTGCTTGTATAAGGCTGTTGGAGTTGTTTTATTTTAGTTTGAGTTTTCATCAGTTGGACAAGGTTGTTCCATAATTGAGTTGGCCTATTCCAAGATGGACTTGCTATTCATGAACTAGGTTATTCTATATGGCCATTCCATTTGGCTCTAGTCCATTCAAACATTTTGTGTTGAAAATGCTTCATTTTCTTCATGATGAATAAGGCAATGCGTTTAGACATCCCTAGAGCTTTATGGCCAATCCACTTGATTATGTTTAAACTTCAATTTTAGGCATAGTGAATGGGGGTGTTCAAGAAGGTTATTCTTAATTCTCTAGTTCATTTAAATTTTCTTGGAAAACTTCATTTTTATTCATAACAAATGGGGTTGTGTAACTAGTTTATTCAATGATTACATAGGTCATTCCAACTAAAGTGATATCTTCTAATGCGTGGGACCATTTTAAAAGACAATTCAACACTTGGTTATTTTGTTCCAACATTTTGTATAAAAATTTGAAATTTGTTCATAGTGAATAAGCCTATTCTAATGTGCACATAGTTATTTGAATCTTTGATGTGACTTCACAAAGCTGAAAAGAATATTCAACAAGGCTATAGAAAGGGCAACTTAAACCATTCAAACATTCTACTTGGAATTTCTTATTTTTCTTCATGGTAAATAGGCCCATTCCAATATGCACAGGGTTGTTTATCTTAGATATGTCTTGACAGCCTTGCTTTTCCTTTTTGTGAACGCTTCAATTTTGGGGTTACACTCGAATGAATGGAATCTTACTTGTGACTTTTAACCTTTTATTGACCATCGAAGGGTCAAGAAGATGGGGGCCATATACTGGTACGACCCTATTTTATGGCATGTATTAAGGATCATCAAGGGATCCTTAAGAAGGTTCAAGATGTTTGAAACCTTTGTGGAGGCTAGGTGGTCAACAGGGGACTTAGGTAGGGAGATACTTTGGCATCATCATTAAATATAAATGAAGTCGCCACCCAACTTTGGCCGAGACAAAGATTCTGGTCAAAGATGGATTCTACACCTAATACGTCAACTAAAAAACCCAATTTGTCTTCACCCATCAGAGATCAAGTTTAAGAATTGGGTATGATATAAGAAAGAGGTTAGGCACCCCCAAGTCGCCTGAATTTAAGGATTCATCCTTTGAGCATCTTTAGTTCACAATTACAATTTTAGTCATATTATTATTCATCCATTTTAGATAGTCATAATACATTCATCTAATGTATTTCCAATCATTCATGTCATCAATACATTACAAATATTCAATATAAAGGGTATATATATGATCACAAAATAAGGATTAAAAATGCAATAACATGAATAAGTCATAAATATTCATCAAAAAGGTTATTTTAACCTATAAAAGAAGCATATGTTAGTTCAAAACTATAAATGAAAGAGTAAAAAAAGTCATAAAGTAAAAAAAAAAACAACTAAAAGCAAAGGCTTTCCATCACACCTAAAGGTGTAAGAAACCCACCCTATCATGTCCATGTATGTTATCATATCTAGAGCAATTAGGGGCATCGGTATTCATATATCTATAATTTAGCATATTAAGCACAAAGTAAGATCCCTAAACCAAATATGAAACATAAACATAAGATGATATGAATAATATTAACATATGATGCATCGAACTAGTAACATGCATATGAAGGTCAAAAAGGACTTAAGCAAGAACCATAAATGTAAATATAAGGGTCATGGGACCTCAAATCCTCACCCATGCATGCTCTAAAGGAGCTCTTCATGTTAGGGCATCTTCTTCTGCATACTTAGCCATTAAGAAAGTTAAGTTGCTAAAGAAAAGGTAAAGTTATAACTAGAAGGCCTAGTGCACTAATCCTCAAACTTCATTAAAAAAAAATAGAGTAAAGAAAGGGAGAATAAAGAGGATCTTAGGTATTAAACTCCTATCAATTTAGTTATTTAGCCATCAAAAGAAAATAGAGATGAAGATGAATAAGCTAGCTCCTTTGTCAATCCGTTCTCCTAGTGATGGAAATGAAGGTACATAAACATATTAACAATGTAAACATACACTAAAATGGAGCAAATCAAAGGATCCTATGGGTGGGAAACCATTTGTTATATGTTTGAATAAGCAAGTTTATAGTGTTTTTAAGCTTGGTGGTAACAAAAGAGATGAAGTTTGGTGTTAGTATAGCTTAAAAAATGATATTGTCTTTAGGAGTTTTAGATGTACTTGAAAAATATGGGTTGTTCCATTTTGTTCTTCATGTTTAATGGTTTATTAAATGATAATTAATTTTCTAATATTCATATCTAAAAAGAAAATTAAGTTTGAATGGTGTTTTACATCTTAGCTGAACTAAAAGCAAAGTTGATGCCTTAATGAACATTATAACTATTGTTATGTAACTAGCTTGATTTTGTAATGAATATTGATATTAAATGAGTTTCCTTGACTTTGTTTAATACTGTAGACTTATGGTTAATGTCATATTAATGATGAAAAAGAGTGCCCTTCACCTAGTTGGATAGAGATGAACATGGACATGTTAATGAAAGTTAATTTATTTCCTTTACAAATTGACTTAGTTTCATTAATATGTGTGTAATTGCGAGGTGCTATTAGAGATTGTGATATTGATCAAGATAAGTAGAATTTGTGCATTTTGGGAAAGAGATATAGCTTGAGGTGAGTAGATATTCCCACACCTCCTCAGGTAACCTTATGTTTTCAAAACTTAACATTTATGCATCATGCAAACAATGTTTCAATGTAATCAATTTAATGTACAAGCTATGACTATGATGAAGCTTATACTTGCACATACATTTAAATATGATTATAAATGACATAATATGTTTAATGTCATATGCATTGATGTTGATGATATGTGAAAGTAATGATATTGCTTAAGTGCGTTGGTAATCCTAAGGATGATAGAGGGATTTCATTGATACATGGCTAGCTATGTTTGGATTGATGATATGATTTGATTATCATGTTAAATGAAAAATTACATGCATGACATGGTTAATAAGGGCACTCTCCTGTGTAAGAGAAAGACATGGTTGGTAAGACAACTCCCTGTGGGAGATATATTATTAAGCCGGTAGGTGAGGAGACTTCCCCAGAGTAAAGATTGGCTTATGGGAAGGAGATGAAGTCTCTCATAATGCCCTAAGTGAGGTTTTCCCATAGACTTAGGTTACTTTGGTTGTATATATGATATGTGTTCATGTGAATAAAGATATTCTAAGACTTGCATTGATTACCTATATATGTATATTATTTGTATATGTGATGTTTTAGCTTGAGGGGGTATGGGCTTATCTATTCACTAAGTATGAAAGGCTCACCCAAACTAGTTGATTATTACTAATTTTATACAAGAGGCTCAAAACAAGGTGGGCTAGGATCTCACCATGTTTTGAGTTTTGTTTGAGGATGTATATATGTATATATTTGTGAACTTTTATTGTATTAAGACTTATGGGTATATACAAATTTCTAATAAATTGTACTGATTGACAAGCTTATATATATATTTTGTAAGAGGATATCCCTTATATAAATGACGTAAAATTAGTTATAAATTATATGTATAATATAGATATAATGGTGATGCATATAAAATGGATATATGCTTAATGAATAAATCTTCCCATTTATAGGTGACTTATGTATTTAAGATGAATGATTTATGAAATGATTACAGACTAGTAGGCTTGCTAGAAGCTTAAGGACCTTTGGTCTCCTAAGCACTCAGCACAAACACAGCCTGAAGGTGGGTCGTGACAAAAATACCCTTAAACTGTAAGTGCATAAGTCATAAGTAATATAATGTACTTAAGTAAGGATATCATTTCCACGAGGATCAAGATTAAATACTAAGTGTCTTGTTCCTTATATTATCTAGAAATCATAAGTGAAAAAAGGTTTAAACTAAGAATTAGAACTAAGCAAACTATAAGCAAATTAATTGCAAAGAAAATAATAAATATAAGAAATTAGCTAGGGGTTTAACTTCACTTGTTAACTACTTATGGTTTCTAACATTTCATTCAATTGATTCATTCATCTAATGTTACTATCGGACCACTTAAGTAATTAGTTAATCTCTCTCGAATATCAATTAACATAAAAGAACATGTTAAAACTAAAAGTCTCTTTACACAATAGCTAAATATCATGTTATGATCAATAAATGCAAGAGCCTAATGTTAGAAATAACCTATTAAAGTCTCTCAATACATAATAGATTAAGGAAATCTTTGGTGACTTGTCTCATGAAAGACATCTCTTGATAGTCAATTCATAAAATCAAGTATGATTAATGGCCATTTAATTAATAAGTATGCCTAATACAATGATGAATAAAATAAAAAAAAAAGATTAGATAAACAAGATCCATTTATAACACTAATTATAAAAGAATTAGTTCGTTATGAAAAAAAAAGGAAGAAACAATCAAACTAATGATATTGGGAGTTGTAGTCTTCAATTCTTTAAGCTTTTGAATGATTGCCCCCTTTTACTACTCTCTGCTCCTTATCCCTTGCATGAAGCTTTGCCTCATCCTTTGATTTTAGCTCCTTAGATGATGAATTTTGTGAGTCTTTTACACTTTTATTATGCTTTTGATGTTCATTCTAAATGGAAAGCTTGAAAGGTTAGAAGAGAAAGTAATTAGGAGAATCAGGAAGCTTGAAATTTGCTCTTTGTGTGTTTCACGTGCAAAGAAGTGTTTTTACCTCTTCAAAGGCATTTACACACCCATGCAAATGGTTACAAGGGCGTGCAAGTACATGGGCGTGCAAGGCCCAAATTTAGCTCCCTCAAGTTTGGCTTGAGTTATGCATGTCCATGCAAGGTTTTGCATGGTGTGAAAAGCTTCCTTTGCAATTGTTAAGCTTTTTTCTTTCCCTTTTGACGTACAAAACATAAATATACTTCAAAAGACTTTTTCATATGCAAAATTAACATAAGAACACAAGATTCAGAAGGAATTAACTATAAAATATATGAACTTATGCATCAAACACTTATTTTAAAAATGACGCCTTTCAAGCATGGCTACGAGATGTATAAGATGCTAAAGCCACATAGGATGCTAAAAAGAGTAGCATAGTCTAGAGAAAATGCTCTGTATTTTATTTGTTTTAGAAGCATGTTTCACAAATACTATCTAAAATATGATTATCTATTTTCTTTTAATAGCAAACTCTATTATGGATCATTTTACATTGCATGCTCATTATTAAGCCTATATACATCACTTTTGTTTTAACGAAAACATAGTTAAGATAATCCTTTAATTTTGCTATAGTATAATGGTGTTTGTCCTTCACTTTCTTTCTTCGTACTTGTCATTATCACTTACATGTTCTTCCTTTGTGCTTAGTCGCTAGATCACCTGTTGCACTGATTCTCTTCCAACTCTATAATAAAACTAAAATACATGTACATTTCTAAAATATAATTATTTCTATGTATATGATAAGTATTTATAATTTAGTTTTGGATAATCTAAATAAGTTAAGAGTATTGGGTCGATTGCCACTCTAGTGTCAGAATTGTTCCATTTACTCAATTTCAGATAAGTTCATATGGATATCTCTATAAAAATCTCAAAAAATTTTCAATCCAAATCTATTTCAATTCAATTATTTAGTTGGTTCGATTTCATGTTCAACCTCATTGCTCATTTAAGTAATTCAATCGTGGGACAAAACTAACATTATTCAAAGCAAATTAATTTCAACTATATAAATTTAATTTTGTGAAAATTGAAGTATATTATTTAAAATAATAAAAAAATATATGTAATCAATATATATATATATATATATATATATATAGTTAATTTTGATCTCAAATTTAATTTTAAAAGAGTGATTGTTATTTATCAGATAACTATTGATTTAAAATAAAAATTAAATATTTATCAAACTGATATATAAGCGAATAGAATTTTCATACAAAACAATAATTAAAAATAACTATAATAAAAATAAAAAATTTGTAAAAAATTATAAAATAAATAATTAAAAATAATTTTTATATATTATCTATTTTGAAAATAAATATTATTTATTTAATCATATGTTTTACTCGTCTTAATATTCCATCATTTATTGTCAGCAGCAGTATAACACGTTATGTTCCTCTTTAGTGCCTCTTTAGTGCTCTAGATTAGTGCTAGTGTTAACCAGTAGGGAAACTTCTTCCCGCCTTAGCCCAGCAGTTGACATCTTAGTGGTTTCATGCTCAAGCCACGTATTTGTGGATTTCGGGCTTCTTCTGCCGTCCCATAGCCCATCCCACCATTGCCAGCTCATCATTCGTAGTATCACCAGCACCTCCATATCCGCACGTGTCCTTTGATCGCTTCCAAACCCGTGTAAAAAGTGCGTCGCCAGTTGGCCTTCCACGTCAGCACTTCTCTCCTTTCCTATATAAACCCCGCAGACCATGACCAGAGGACCATCCCCGTCTCCGGCAAGACAAAAAAATCTCTGTCAGTGTCAGAAGCCGAAGAAGAAACATTATCTAGCGGCAAAAAGAATAAGCATGCAAAAGTCATCAAAGCGACCAAAAATCACCAGAACTCTGGGGAATGACTTTTCACCACCGCAGCTTCCACTGCAACGCCTCTCTCAAGAACAAGAACTCGCTATCATGGTGGGTGCACTTAAAAACGTGGTTTCCGGCTCCCCCACTGCTTCATCATCCGCTACAGATTTCTCGCAAGAACTATTTCACCTTCATGAGTTCCATTTTACACACCTTGCGGCCACTACTTCTACGGCATCCTCCTCCGCCGGAACGGCTAGTTTTTTTAACCCAATACTTCCACCGTCAGATCTTGACACGTGTAACATATGCAAGATCAATGGATGTCTAGGATGCAACTTTTTCCCTCCAAATCAAGAAGAAAATAATAAGAAATCAACCAGAAAAGGAGTGAAGAAAAACTACAGAGGAGTGAGGCAGAGGCCATGGGGCAAATGGGCAGCAGAAATCAGGGACCCACGGCGCGCGACGCGGGTGTGGCTAGGAACTTTTAACACGGCGGAGGAAGCAGCGAGAGCCTATGATAAAGCCGCAATAGATTTTCGAGGGCCTAGAGCGAAGCTCAATTTTCCGTTCCCAGATAGCATTGCTAGTAACAGCACCAATACAGAAGAACGACAACAGCAGGAAAAAGGGAAAAGAAATGAAGTTGAGTCAGAAAAGGAATTGGGGAAGGAATTTGAATTCTGGGAAAAAATCAAGGAAGATGATATTCAACAATGGATGATGATGATGGATTTTAATGGGGATTCGTCAGATTCAGCTGTTACTGGTACTACGGTTGGAAATTAAATGATTTAAGATGTAAATTTTTATCTTTTTTCGTGTCAATGATTCTTTCATTATTTTTACACTAAGAATCATTAACCAATCCTCGATAATTCTATAATGTTAAAGTTCAACAGTTCTTACAAGGCATGTCTTTTCCGATTTCTGCAGCCATACATATGATAGAAAATAATTAATTTTGTAATTTTCATAGCAGCAACTGTGATTTGTTTTTGCGTGCATTTAGTTAGTGGGGAAACTTAGAACAGAAGATAAAGTGAGACCCACGCGTGGATCGAGAGGCAAATCTTAGCTCTCCTAACGAAAGAGGCATGGCAAAAACTTATGTTACATCGAGTATAATAAGAAACTGTTTTATACGTCGAAGTAATATGTAAATAACAGTCACTGGCGGAGCTAGTAGTTTCGCAATTTTATTTTGTTTTATTTATTTATAGAAAAGTTTTTAAATTATTATTATGAAAATATATTTATAATCTAACTTGGAATAATTAAAATTTCTGATTACGTTATTGATAATGGTTGAAATAATTATTCATAATTCTTAATAAAAATTACTATTATATATATTTTTTAAGTGTAGAACATTTATATATTTTTAAATTTAATTATTAATTATTTTATTCATTAGGGGTATATATCTAGAGTAATCAAAGTATATATATATATATATATATATATATATATATATATATATATATATATATATTAAAAATGATAAATGAACTAGATCAAGTCAGTTTCAAATCAAATTGCTTGAATTATGTTAATTTTGAATTGCCTTTTTGAATTACCTTTCTCAAATAGGTTCAAATCAAATCATTTTAAATTGTGAACAAATAGGATTATCGAATTAAGATACAAAAAAAAAAATTTAAGTTATTTTTCAGGTTTTGAATTAATTTATTCATAATTTTAGTTTTTTAAAATAAAAATATTATTTTTATTTTAAAAATAATTTTAAATATTTTTAATAATTTAAATCAAAACTGTGCACTAATTTAAATCAAAATCGATCATTCAAATCGATTTATAAATCAAGTCAAAATTGATGTAATTTAAATTAATTTTCATATTAAATTAGAATTAATTCGAATTTAACTTGAAAATTTTGAATTATTTTAAATTGTATTCCAAATAAAATTAAATTTGACCTATTTTGTTAAATATATTTAAATTAAAATTTTAAATTGAATTAAAAATTTACGACTTCTACTCAAAAGGGGCTAGTCGTATGATCGGCTCCATCAGTGCTGCATAAAAGGATGTCACCTAGGAGTATTATATTTTATTGCCCCACTATAAAATTATTAAAACGTGTCTTATTTACTGAGGAGAAAACCTGTTGTCATCATGTTTAACATGTGCACTAAACTATCCTTTTTTTTATTCTTTGAGAAATGTACGCTAAATCATCCTTGGCATACGGACATGTAATGTTCGTTTGTTAATTTGTTCTTTGTTTTTTTATTTTTATTTTTTTTCTTTTTTAAGTTCTTTTTAGGATACTAATGGATATGAAGAAAGGGATAGTTTCTTTTATGAACCTCAATTGACTTTTTCCACAAAGAATCACGTGTGTTAATATGAACTAAAAAACAAACTGGATAAAGGGTTAACTGGCTTTATGAACTTCTTTTAAAAAATATCATTTAAATTTAAATTTACTTTTTTTTAATCTTTGAAAGGTATAGATGAACAAATATCAGATCGGACAAAAAAAAATCAACTGAATTAATTTAATATGATCGGTCTAATTTGATTTAATTTTAAAAAATTTCAATTTTCAATTTGGTTTGGTTTTTTATATAAAAAAATTGAATAAACCAAAATTAGTAATAAATCAAATTAATTTGAATCAAATCAAATTTAAAATATATGTAATTTAATTAAATTGAATCAAATCTAATTAAAAGTTTATAAGTTCGGTTCGGTTTTTAATTTTGTGAAATTCTATTTAATCAATTCAGTTTTTTTGGTTTTTTCAAATTTGGTTTATAAAATATAAAATTTAGTTTGACTAATTTTAATAAAAATCTTACCAAATGAACCAAACTGATTGGTTTGTTCACTCTTAATGGGAGGCCCACTCCTTCCACCGTACCAGCGGATGGGGAAGCATCAAATTTAAGATTTTTACTTCTCACATGGTGTACTTCATTATCATGCTATACATGTATATGCAATTTAAACTTACTATATAATTTAATTTAACTCATTTACTAACATGTTTAATACAATTAAGTCTCATTTTTGGATTTTATTTATACCCATACATATAATTAAAAATTTTAAAATAAAATAGCATCATTATCTCTCCTTCATCAACACTGTCATCATCCTTTCTTGTCCATCACTTTATTTTTTTTTCCTCTCTCATCAATACAACGAAATCAAAACATTACTTTCTTTCATTTAAAAGACTAACAGTAATTGAAATAGCTTTAGAAGCCTTTTGGCTTCCTTAAAACAATATTAATCTCAATCTAGTTTAGTTTTTGCTATTACCTCCTTTATTATTCGATTGTCTTATTCCAAAAATTATGCATTTATTGCGTTATTGGTTTAAATTTATATGAGGAAATTGAACTAAAAGAGAATTTTTTGTATTCGTTTTGTGTTAAGGATTTTAACATTGTCTAATTTGTTGAATTGTTGTTAGGATAACAACCTAAGAGGGTGTGAATTGGTTGCTTCTAAAAATTAAAGAAGTGAAATGAGAATATAAAAGTTTTACACGAGAATTTATAGTGATTCAACAATATTCCTACATTTACTCTCTAAGTCACACTTAGGATATCCTCTTACAAGCTAAGGATAAATCTTTGTATGCTTTCTTTTTAAAAGCTTAAGAAAGTTAAACCCCACCTTTTGATATTTCTATAGTTATAATACCAAACTATTTTCACTTAACAAAGGGTTGAATCTTTTATTAGTGTCAAAACCTTTATGATTGGCAGTAAATATAGTTTAGTGTTCAAAGAGATCTAGTCTCTTATTAACTCATTGTTAGATTTAAAAGTCATACAAGAGCTTTCACTATCCAAAATATAAAAGTAGCACCTAAAGATGATTTACATATAAAAATAATGCTTCTTAACTCTCTTCTTGTTCTTAGACTTCAAATGAGGATCTTTATATATAAAATATTCAAAAATCAATCATAGAAACAAGTTGAGGAGTTTTATCACCTCTTGAAAAACTAGTTGTTATAACTTGTTAACATTATTAATAATGTCCTATGATCATTAAGATTGTAATGTTTTTTTTCAATGATCGCTAGTTGTTCACAACACTTATTGAGTCCATCTAACAATATTCATTAGATTTTATCCATGATCATTGTCAATTCAATCTTAAATAGACTAGTTGAGGTGCTTTTTAAAGGTTTTCTTAATAATCATTGAACTTTTTCCACACTTGTTGAATACTTATGTGATAATTTTATTTTTCTTCATGATCGTTGAGTCATCTTTAAATTAGGTAGATTAGTTAAAGTACTTCTTGAAAACTTTTCCCACACTCATTATTTGTTATCAATGCTTGTTGTTTGTCTTTCACGCCCATTGGTTTACCTTCCACAGTATTTAGAGCCTTCGACCTCCTCTTTCTTATCTTATTTTTATCCTTGCACCAAAATGCCTATAGCATGCTTAAGATCTGTTATCTTGAAATGCTTTGCCTTTATCTTTAGAAACATATTAAGGGTCCAAGCAAATATTCCCATACTTTTAATAGGTAATTTTTTCACTCTAGATGTTTTGCTTTCATTCTAAAAAACATATAAAGGATCAAACATCCTTTCCTTTATGGCTTGTTATGTCTTCCAAAGCATTATCTTTGAGATGTGTCTTTGCTTTCCTTCTTTGGAATCAATAATACCTCTATGCAAACATTAGTAAAAACTATAACCACAATCACTCAATCATAAGGTTAGAACTTCTCTTGGTTTTGGCACATTCAAAATAATTGTTAATATTAATCACTTTAGAGGTTAAGATAACAAATGTTTGAATAACATAAAGTAACCTTAGGGTAAAAAACTCTATTGTAACATCAATGAGAAGCATCTTATCAATAACAAGAATGGGATCCATCAAATTTGGTTTAGTTTAGTAAACTATTTTAAAATATCTATGAAAGATGTTAAGTTTGATGTGTTGGAATTGTCCTGTATGAGCCATAAAGGGCGACATGAATAAGGTGATAACAAATTTTTATAGAATTAAAATTTTCAATCACATATAAAGAAAGAAAGGGACATGGGCAATTTGTAGAGATTTAATAAATAACTCCTGCATACTCCTCTCCCTTTGTACACAAACTAAAGAGTTCTACTATTCAAACTACTTAATAGGTGCAACTTTATAGATATTGTGTTTGTGGAACTTAGAATACGAGCCAATGATGAGAACTTCATTCTATTTTATTCTTGAGATGTAAGAAACTTTGGATTTTCTAGTGTCTCATAGGGCTTAGACAACTCGTAAACCACCTATCAAGCCTTTTGATCCAATAGAGTTCAAAAAGAGAAATCCATGTCTAAAAGAAAAGCCTAATTGAGCCTAATTATAGAAGATTCCAGACATAATAGTCTATATAAACAACATTATAATTTATACAAACATAATGTTGTTTGCATAAACATTGAAACTATTTGCATAAAGAGCTTTAGTCTATATAAACAATACGATAGATGTGTAGACAACACTATAGTTTATATGGACATAGTGTTATCTACATAAACATTAAAACTATCTGCACAAGTAGAGCTTTAGTCTAGATAAACAATATGTTAAATATGTAAACATGATTGGTTTCTACACAAATAAATTAGATGTTTGGACATACTACACATGTGATTCGACATTGAATTTTAGAATGATTCTCCCATCTTTTTGTCTAAAGTATATGTTTTAAGTGGGCATTCTTGGCATTCCAGTGAATAGAACATAGCAACCAAGTAAATATTCCTTTATAAATAAAGGGCACTTATACCAGAAAAAGGGACTTTTTTATAGGGAAACTCTTAAAAATTGACTTTTTGATGCAGAAATCTAAAAAGAACTAACAAACTTGAAAATCTCAAAAGGAAGGACCAAGTTTAGGACCCTTTAGCTCTTATTTCACCCTAAAAATCCTAGTTTTTCTTTGTATTTCTTGTAGAAAACACCATTAAGGTAGCCTCTAAGGGCAAAGCTAATATCTTATCGTACTTTACATACCTTCTTTTATATTTCTCTTTATGTTTTGAAAGTCAAGCTCAAAGTTTGTTATTTCTAGGTTTTCAAGAAACTTGGTTTATACAAATCACCATTTGATATATACAAATAGGTTTATGGTTTATGCAGTATGTAAGAACCTCTCCTGCTATTCTTAAACTCCAAAGGTTTATGTTTTTATTTATAAGAATGTTTTTCCCTTTTATTTGATGAGTCTTCTGCTTACTTTAGGTAAACTAGATAATTGAGATGTCTGCATAAACCATAAGTTGGTCTATGTATATATGTCTATAATCTATGCTAACCATTAATAAGTCCACAAAGAGCTTTTGTGCCATTTTAATACCTATAACATTTTTTTTTCTCTCAATTATCACACATATTGCACATTATATCCACACACCTTATTACACTTATTCATGCATTTTGAATACTATGGAGTTAATTACAAGAATGATGTAGTGTTCTTTGACTTTTATCTATGTTTAGTGACTGTGGTTTGCACAAACATCATAGTGATACGTGTAGATATCTTATCTTATATGTGCAAACACTATATTATCTACATAGCCATCATTTAACATACCTAGATTATTATTAATTTTCTATTTGATTCATTGCGTTAACCCTTTCACTCATTGTCTTATTATAAATATGAATCTTTCTTTATTGCATTTTGTTTATTTAGTTTAATTAGTGCATTTCTTCCCCTTTCATTAAAATGTAACAAATTCTTTGGACTATAGTAAATTTAATTTTATGCACTTTATACTTTTGCCATTTTGATGTAAGGTGAATTTAATTTTTGTTATATTTAGTTAGGTATTTCAAACAAATGTACACATTAAATAAGATTAAATTATTTTCTAGTAATTTTGAGAGTGCACTTCTCACATCAATTTGATATTTACATTAAACTTGTTCTTTTAAGTGAATTTTTATGGTAACATGAGTTATTTTTTTTTATATAAATACTACTAGGGATTAAACTATTAAAAAGAATTATTGAATCTAGATCTTTGGAAAACTAATTTAGCTTTATGCTAGAAAAATTTATTATGGAAGTTATCTTCTTTATTAAATGATTGATGAAGAAATTTAAAGATAAAAAGAGAGAAATGTACATGATTTTTATTAACATTGAAAATACTTATAATCAAGTCCTAAGAGATATCTTATGGTAGGCTATAGAACATAAAAAGTCTCTAAAAGATATGCATGATAGAAAAGATACATTATTAAAACAACAAAGAGACTCAAAAGACTTTACTATCACTATTGGGCTCTACCAAGATTTTGTCACAAGCCTATACCTTTTTTCCTTACTTATGAATGAGGTTACTAGGCATTTCCAAGATGATATCCTTTATTATATATTGTTTACTGCTGACATAGTTGTAACTAATGAAATGTTGGATAAGGTCCAAAAAAAGCTAAATTATGGAGGAAAATTTTGTAGTCAAAGACCTTAAAGTAAGTAGAATTAAAACATAATGTATGCATTGTAATTTCAATAATGAGAAGAAAATTAATCATAATTGCCTTAACTTGGATGGAGCAATACCCACTTTAAATATTTAGGATCTACCCTTTAATAAGATGGAGCAAGTAATGAGAATGTGAACCATAGAATTAAAACATGATAGATAAAATAGCATAATGCAACTAGATTTATTTATTACAGTAAAAACCAACAAAAATGAAAGAAAAATCCTATAGAATAATAACAAAGCACCTTTAATATATGATAGTGAGTGTTAGATGACAAAAAAAAATACCATATCCAAAAGAAGAATGTAATAAAAATGAGAATGCTAAGGTGGATATTTGACCATACAAGAGTAGATTACATTCTACATAAAGATATTCATATAAAAAATAGAAATAAAAATTATAAAAGATAAGATACAAGAAGGTAGATTGAGATGGTTTAGTCATGCATGTAGTAGACCAATAAACACTCCGTTCTAAAAATAGAGCATAGTAAAATGGAGAATGATAAGAGAGAGAGAGATCTAAAATAATATAAAATGAAACAATAATAACAAAAGATTTATAAAAATTACATTTCAAAGAGGACGTAGCTCAAAATCATGCAAAATGTAAAAAATATATTTACATCAACTAGTTTGAGACTAAGAATTAATTAAGTGTGTATTCAGCTAGATATTCTTAGATAAGCTTACACACTAACTAAGATTAAATTTTTTTAAAATAATTTTAAGAGCACATCTTTCACATTAATTTGATACATTTAAAGAAATTTATTTCTTTCTGTTGGTGTTGATACCAAGAACTGAACTCAAATAAATAAAAAATAAGTAAACTCTCTTATATTTTTATTTCTATTGGCATATTGAAATTTAAGTAATCTATATATTAGAGATAATTCTCTCATGCTTAGAAAAGTTGAACATAAAATTGAATTGAGTACCCCGCACAATAAATATTCAAGTGTTTATATGATTTATCGTCAAATCCAAACATATTTGGCTCAATCAAATGTGCACCAAAAAAATATAAGTATGTGATGCTTGGAATTACAATGAGCAAGAGATCAAAATATTTGTATAGTTATAACTAGAGCTATTCATTATTCAGTTGAAATTGAAAATTAAATCAAATTGATTGATTCGATTTAATTTAATTTAACTAAATTCAAATTTTAGATTGATTTGATTTTTCTCTTAAAAATTTTGATTATTCAATTTGGTTCCATTTTGAAAAGTCAAAATTGAATTAATCAAATTAATTGAATTAACTAAACTCTTATTAAATTTTTAAAATAATAATATAAATGTAGTTTTATACTTAAAGATAAATCAAATACTCCCTCTCTCTCTCTCTCTCTCTCTCTCTCTCTCTCTCTCTCTCTCTCTCTCTCTCTCTCTCTCTCTCTCTCTCTCTCTCTCTCTATCTATATATATATATATAT
>CATIWR010490314.1:0-35345 GCA_949677035.1 Omphalea diandra | reverse complement strand
CAATGGGATCCCGCTGGATCTTCAGAAACTTAGGTGCCGTGTTAATTTTCAGGCACTCAAATTCACTCCTCAGATTGAAAATTTGGGGTACAAATTGGTTCACATTCTACAGAAAAGGGGGCCTTTTGTGGCTTTGCATCTGAGATACGAGATGGACATGTTGGCTTTCTCAGGTTGCACTCATGGCTGCTCCATAGAAGAAGCTGAGGAGCTCAAGCAGTTAAGGTTTGTTGTTTCAAAATTGACATTTTTCTTCTGTGTCTAGTTTGACACCAAACAGATGATCTTCATCTTTCTTGTTCTGTGTATATGGTGGTGAGCCTGTAGAAAATGCTCCCTTTGCGCAATAGCTTCCTGAAAATATAGAACTTGAGAAAGAAATCGTTATGATTTCTAGTAATAATGAGATGATTAAGAAAATGAAAACCAGTTGTGCAGTACCATATATTAGCAGCGTCCTTGGTATCATATGTCAAAGATTGGTAATTGGCAGATGCAAGAAAAACTTTTGATACATTATCATCTTAGTGTGTATGTTCCTTCACTCTGTTACATGGTTCTGGTCAAAGTTGGTGCAGTACACGATACTTTAGAAGAGATCTATGTTTTTGACCCTGTTCTTTTCATTCAGGTATGCATACCCTTGGTGGAGGGAGAAAGAGATAGTGTCTGCAGAAAGGAGATCACAAGGTTTGTGTCCTCTGACACCTGAGGAGACAGCATTAGTTTTGCAGGCATTGGGTTTTGACAAGGAAACACAAATATATATTGCTGCTGGTGAGATATATGGTAGTGAACGGAGACTTGAAGTGCTAAGGGCTGCATTTCCACGGATTGTGAGTCATTAACCTTTCTGTTCCTTGCCCAAAATTTTTCATTCTGCGAATCTGTGATTTGCATATTAACTCTGGCCTAATGCTTGTGGAGCATTTGTATCGACCATGCCTAGAAGAGTGGTATTATGGACATTCCGAAGCCTTTTTCATTGATGGGTGCTTGATACATATTTGCGAAATGGGTCAAGGATCCTTTTTATGGGTTTGTTTCTGGGTTGACAAAACAGTTTCTGGTTTTAGATTTTAATTTTAGTAATTAAACTACAAGAACAGATGCTAAAAAAAAAAAAACTACAAGAACCTGAAATGACTTAATTTCCAATCAAATGGTTGAATGTTACTCTGGAGCATGCATGTCCTCATTATTTAATTAAGTACAATCTACGCTAGTTTGTTTTTATCTAACTTGTATCATATTCCTTTTAGATCTCAGTCTTCAAGTTTATTTCAGGTGAGAAAGGAAATGCTGTTAGATCCAATGGAGCTGCAGCAATTCCAAAATCATTCTTCACAGATGGCTGCTCTGGATTTCATGGTCTCAATAGCAAGTAATACTTTCATTCCCACCTATGATGGAAACATGGCAAAAGTTGTGGAAGGCCACCGCCGGTATGTTCACCCGTTCTCAAAGGGATGCTTTATGATGTTATTAAAGAACCCAAACTATAACATTTTATTTGCAAGTATTGAAAACACTTAAGAAATTGTGTGTAGGTATCTTGGGTTTAAAAAGACAATACTGCTAGATAGAAAAAGAATTGTTGATTTAGTGGATTTACATCAGAATGGGACACTTCCGTGGAACAAGTTTGCAATTGCTATTCAAGCCGCTCATGAGAGAAGGATGGGACAGCCAACACGCCGAAGGGTTATAGCAGATAAACCAAAAGAGGAAGATTATTTTTATGCCAACCCTCAAGAGTGCCTTTGTGAGGGTACAGATTGTGATGACTTGCTAGGCCCTAGTAACTCAAGTTCATTACATTGACCACAGTTCCAAGCACAAAATTGAGATGGTGTCCCACCTAGCATTTAAATACTGTGGTGCAGTCACCATGCGGCTTCCACCAAAGAAAGCTTCAAATGACAAATGTATACGCTCACCTTATAACATTTTAAGCAACAGCGGAAAAGATGTCTGGAGTGTCCATTTAGGCAGTCCAAGGTCTTTTTTTTTTTTTTTGTTGATATATTTATTTCATTTTTTCTACCATCAAAAGTCTGTTCAATGATGTTATACTGTCCCACACATAGAAAAAGGTACACATAGCATTTATATTCTTTAATTCATAATTATCTGATGAAATATTTTTGTATACTGCAGAACTCAGTGTTGACCGTTCTCAGTTTGATTAATTAGGATTGGGATTAAAGCAATTACACTCTGTTTTCGAAAAGAGGAAATTAAGAATGTATCTATATTAAATATTGGCTAGATAAATAATTTAATTTCCTTTTTTTTCCTTACAATTCCTTCAAAACTAGCAAAGATCTGATTATAGTTAGGAAGACAGTTTTAGGTGGGCATTCCAATTGTTTATTTGAATCTGGGAATTTCAGTTTGAAGGTTCTTGGCATCCTAGTTCAGTCTTTATGGCATAAAATATATCTTCACTTGTTTGGTTCGAAGTCAAATTCAAACTTATTTAGCTATCATCCATGGTACAGTAAATGTTCCTAAGAACATATGCCTAACCTAAAAAAATTAATTTGAATCTAGAACGTATACATAGCGCACAAAATAAAACACTAGCAATGCTTTGATACAAAATCTTACATATACAATTGAAGGTGTTCATCTGGGGTATCCGTTCATCTCTTCAAACAACATTCAAACAACTCCATAAAGCGCTGTCCTAGTAAAGCAATGATCTTAACTTCTTCAACACATGATGCAGTTCTCTATTTGGGCTCCCAGAAGATAATTTCACCTTGCTCCCCAATTAGACCTAGTTCTCTGAGCCTTCTTTCTTGGTAATATTCAAGCTCGTCCAGTTCCAACTCTCTCCGATTGAAAATCTCATCAATTTGCTGCAGTACCTTCTTTTCCCCTGCTCTTACTCCCACTGCAATCTTAAGCCTTGGGCTAAGATCTGCTGCCCCTTCTAATTTTTCATCCTGCAATTCAAATTTGTGATTAGAACCACAAGCATAAAACTATTAATGACAAAAAGGAATCATCTGCTTCTGGTTTCGGAATACAGTGGAAAGGCCTAAAAGCTGCGAGCATAAGTAGTAATAAAAGAATATAAGACAGCCAAAAAAATGGAGTTTTGGCACAGAGAATTTGCCATCAACTAGGAATATCACGTGGCTTTCTACAGTTAAATTATAGACGACCTAAGACCATTGTGTTAAAACTTCAAGCTACGTTGTGCTAATTGTAAATTGAGTCTCTTTGGTATCTAAACAGGTGCTGGAGAGTGGGGACAATTAGTTTTCAGCAAGTCTTTTCAAGCTCTTTTACCTTTGATTGTGGAGATAATGGTATACTGAAATTAATTTGATCACCTTACTAAGGTAGGATGAGAGCAACACGAAAACAAGCTCTCCAAACTGAAATCAGACACTTGATGTTGACAGAAAATAGACTGAACAAAGAATAATAATGCCTTGTTAATTGTAATATGGATGATTAAGTTACCTCTTCAATAGTGGTATGATATCCAGAAAGAACAGATTTACAAGCTTCTCGGACCACTCGGCATATGAGCTCTTCATTGGCCTGACTCACTGGTAATTCAAGGTGGCCCCAGATGGTGTTTCTGAAAATAGATTCTAAGAGAAAAGCATCGGTTCCGCCAATTGCTACCAGTCGCAAATATGGAAGCATTGTTGGTGGAAGAGGATTGCCTAAAACAATATCAAAATCTGCACTCTCACCCAAACCATTCATCTCAGCAATATCCAGCTTGTCTCCAAAAAATGGGTCTGACTCAGATATCTGAAGTGTCAAGGTATACATATTGCGGGCAGGCTTAGTTTCTATGAAGCCATAGTCCAGAGCCAACTCAGCATTGCTCTTATTCAAATCATATTGGATCAGAACCTGCAGAACTGCCCTTAAATTTAGACATAATGGATTGCTGTATTTACACAATCTAAGTCAAGCATAAGATCAACTTTCTTATGTTGGAGATATTCAAAGGGAGGGGTTGCCAAGGTTTAAACCCAGGACTTGCAGCACTAAAAGGCACGCACAAGACTACTAGGCTATTTGCCCAATTGGTTACACTGATAGCAACTTAGGTAACTGTTTATGTATGTCAATGCACTTACGAGATCCTTCATATTTGTGGTTCTCTCAGTCTTATATCTAAACTATTTTCAGAACAGTATCAATTTCGACCATCATGTAGCATATGTTTAATGCATGGCAGCCATCAACCAACCAGAACTTCTCAACATAAACAAAACCTGCAAAAATGGCATTTGATAAGCAGCATTTTAGAACTTAAGTGCTAAAATACTTCACCTGCTCTCCAGCCTTGACTGAAATGGGAGACCGCAACGAAAATAGAAGGTCTCTGGAGAAAAGACCCCTGCCTTTAATCTCATATGCATAATCTTCTGTTGTTATGTCAGGACTGTGGTTGATCTGATCCAAGAACCAGATTGCAGAAAATTACATTTTGGAGGAAAGAAAGTCATGAAAAATCCATAACAACAATATTGAAATTGGACTTGCTATCCTAAATGGTGAACCTGTCTTGTAAATAAGAGGCTAACTACTTATGTCTTATTTCGTTTATCGCTATATTCTTTAGGAAGAAATTTTAGGACAAGGGTATTAGCTGCAAGCTTATAGGCGTTATTAATCAATCACATAACTGCTATATGTCATGCTTATATATATGTATTGCAATGCCCAATGGAGATTTATTTTCCTTATCAATCTCTAATAGAAGCTGCAATTCAAATAATTTTGGACCAACAAGCACACTGATTTTCTAGCAAATGAGGCAACTCAAAAAAATTTCTTGCCATCTGGCTAGAACAAAATATAAAAAGATGTACTTTTAACTGGCTGCTGAAAATTTTGTTGGAATTTTTGTGTGGGCTAATATTAATTATGAGTTTGTTTTAATTATTTATAAAACGGACTGAAT
Organism: Omphalea diandra; assembly: GCA_949677035.1. Lineage (NCBI taxonomy): Eukaryota > Viridiplantae > Streptophyta > Magnoliopsida > Malpighiales > Euphorbiaceae > Omphalea > Omphalea diandra. The sequence continues at coordinate 30,400 of CATIWR010490314.1, read as the reverse complement.
AATATAGTTTATTAATTAGTGGGTGAGCCCAATTAAAATAGTAATCAAATGAGTTATGGGTTTGTGACACCTTTAGTGGGCTGATATGAAAGACGGTCAGTGTAGGCTTATTTTAACATGAACCTGTGATGGGTGGACCTGTTAAAATTTATTATAAATAGGTTAGGTCACCTCTTCTGTTTTCATAACGACAACCTTAACTCTAGTTACTACACCTATTGTAGCCGTCTTATGAGAAGGTCAAGGAGAGGAAGACCTAATTTCCTTTTTTCAACCCTTCTAATCTATTATCCCAGTGTTCAATTTCAGTGGTTATAATTATGGCTCAAAGCAATTTGAGATCCAACGCGCAAACAGATATGCAATTTGTTTCCGCTTAATTGTTAAAATTGATATTCTAAATTTATGTACTGCTGTATGTCATGCTTATATATATGTATTGCATTGCCCAATGGAGATTTTATTTCACTTATCAATCTCTAATAGAAGCTGCAATTCAAATAATTTTGGACCAACAAGCACAATGATTTTCCAGCAAATGAGGCAACTCAAAAAAAATTTCTTGCCATCTGGCTAGAACAAAATATAAAAAGATGTACTTTAACTGGCTGCTGAAAATTCACCCAAAGAAGAAATGAAACATCTTACCAAGTCTGCAAGGGGGATCAGAACAAGATTTTGCCCACGAAGATGAGTGAAGGCCCTTGATCGAAGAATCCCAAATGCCCAAGAGAAGTCATCCAATGTTATAGGGGAAGTGAAGAGCTCCCTGTGAGGGACTAGGATTTCTTCTTCTAATCTTTGAAATTCACGCTGCAAAAAATCTTTTACACCCAATGTTGTACGCAGGAGTTGGGATCCTACCAGAATTCAAGAAAATTAGAACGATGTATGGCAAACAAACAGGCAATCCATAATATATATGCAGCACAGAAAAACATAACAAAATGCAATACAATTTGACAAGAGGAGTCTCGAAATGCTAAAAAATCCTCACAAAATGCATTTAAGTTGGTTGTAGATGGAATGCTGTATAATTGAGTTCTTATGTACGTATTCTTGATCCTAGCCATACAGGTCATAAGAATTCAAGATTGAACAAAGGTAAAATAAGCAAATAGTCACAACTTCACATCATCATCCACAGCCATGCAAGATTCTGGTTTAAACATGTATATATGCATCAAAATGAAGAACAAAAAAGCTTAGAACTTTCCAATCTGGATTTCGAAACTCTGAATTCCAACGCAAAAATAAAACCCAAAAGACCAGAGCAGACTAACCCTGAAGCTCGGCAAGCTCCTCTTCTGACCTGCACTGGAAACACCAAACCAGCACTTTTATCAATTCATTAAGCGATAAAAAAAAATTGGAAAAAAAATAGAAGAATAGAAATTGACCAAAACAAAGAAAACCAAGCAAAACCCACCAATATATAGTGGAATTAGTAGAGTGAGGAAGTATATCCAAGTAAGGCCGCCATAAGGAATCCTCCTTTAACCTCTCATTGGTCAAGAAAAGAGCCACAGAAATCCAAGGCTTCAATCCACTACAAACATTTCCAATATCAGAAGCTGCAGCTGCCTCTGGGTTTATCCACAGCTTCTTGGGTATTTCCAAAACGACTTCGTTTTTAGCAATGTCCCGCTCTGCTATCAGCCCCAGGCCTTCCGGGACAACACTTGGCCTTGCAGGGGACTTGGACGATACAGCACCTTGATCAGTCAACCATTGCCAGAATGTTTGCAGCTGTCGTGGTGGTCGTGGTTGTTGAAAATTGGAGGTTATCAAGAAGGATTTTTTGGAGTGAAGAGGGTGACAAGGAAAGGGTTTAAGGGGTTTTAAAGGAGAAAGGAAAGAGAACGAGGAGAAACCCATTTTGATGGAGACTGAAGTGTGTAGTATAGAGTGTTTTTATTTATGGGATAACGAGAAGAAGAAGAAGAAGAAGAAGAAGAAGAAGAAGAAGAAGAAGGAAGGGTTTTCTTTGTTGATAAGTGGAGGCTTATCATACGAGTCTTCTTAAGTAGCGCCAATTTTTTTTTGCTAACAGTAAACGACATGTCGGTTTATTCGTTTCTAACTTTGTTTTTGTTATTCGCAGATCAATTGGAAAATTTGATCGAACTCATTGAAAAGAATGATTTAAATCTGGTTTAATTTAAAAATTAGTAATAACTCAAAAAATTTAGGTTAAATTCGACTAGACTTAATTTAATTTGAAAATTGATCAAAATAATATCATTTAAATTATTAAAATATTTAAAATTTATTTAAAAATTAAAATAATATTTTTTTTATTTTAGAAAATAAAATTTTGAGTGATCTAATCCTATTCAAAACTTGAAAATTAATCTTTTTTTTATTTTACATTTTCTTTCTATAACTTGACTTGATCCAATTTTGCTAAAAAGAAAAGGCGTCAATTTAATTCGAATGATCAAATTTAATTTTGTTTAATTCAATTTGTCACTTTTAATTATGTGAAAAATCTTTTATGCCTTTGATTGATGACCCAATTTGAATTTATTCAATAAGAAAATGTGACTTGAATGATCTAGTAATTTGCCAGCTCTACGTAGATGGAAATTGAAATTGTTGTATTCTTCAACAAGTTTGGTTCATAATGAAATAAAATGAAAACAAATGACAGTATTTTATTATACATTATTTATATCACATTTTAGTGATTAGAGAAGTATGCAATGCATAAAAATAATATTTACAAAAGAAAGTAAATAAAAATAATAATATTTTTTTATGCAATTCACTATTTTAATAAGCTATATTCACGGTATCATCTATTATATCATTAATAACTTACATTCTTTTTTATTTTAATTTTTTTGAAAGCAACTTACATTCATAAACTCAAAGTACTATCATATATATTAACTTATTATATCTAAAAGATCTCATTCTTATAGAATTACACAATTTATACTACTCATAATAAACTATTTATTATTTTATTTCTATATGTCAATGACCAACTAACTACAATAGCTACAAATCTTTTCTATAATAGGCAAAAGCTCTTTTCTGTTAAACGTTCATTTTATATTTATAATTATATAAGCAAGAAAGACCAATTCAAAAAATAAAAATAAAAATAAAAATCAGTTCACGCGTTTGATAAGTTCTGCCACCATCACCATGGCTAATCCATACCTTTCTTTTTAATTATATTCTGTTCAATACTGCAATGTGTTTGGACTTTTATTTATAAAAAAAATAACAAAATAAAAAAGGAAGGAGAAAAAATGGAATTAATGATAAAAAAGACTGGAAGATAATTTAAGCAACTAATCTAAAATTTAATTAATTGATTGTTGTGGTCAAGAAATAATCAAAAACAGAAACGTTATATACAAGGTGAGATCAAATGACAACTGAAAAAAATAAATAAACCATACTTGTTTTTGTTCTCATAAATTCAACTTTTTAATCATATCTGAGTGCTTCCACCACCAGAAAAGAAAAGAAAAGAAAAGTCAACTCCTCTCTTCCACGTGGTTTGTTCTTTCTCTGTTTCCTTGTTTTATGTTTTTTTTTTCCAGATTAATTTAAATATATTTATTCATATTGAATTTAATAAATTTATAAAAATTATTTTCTATATTTTTTAAATAGATTCAAACTCAAGATTGCAAATGACTTTTATTACTTAAATTAATTATTTAATAACGGTGTCTGATCCTGTAAATTTAACATTGTCTTTTTCTAATCTTTAGAAAAGAAAATCAACCATAATGTGAAAAGAGGCCATCCAAAGAAAAAGATCAAAACCCTTATTCATGCACATGCAGTATACAAGTATATATAAAGGTACATAACCAAGAGATAATTGTCTATAATCGAACGGTTTCTTTCAATACTGTCATTGTCTTGTTGTTTAATGCCTCTTCTCCGCTACCTTATCATAGTTGGTTGAGAAGAATTTAGTAACAAAAAGGAAAATGAAGTTTGGGAAAGAGTTTAAGGCACAAATGGTGCCAGAATGGCAAGAAGCATACATGGACTATGATTTCCTCAAAACCAAAAGAGATACAAAGATTCAAGCTAAGAACCAAGCCACCACCGTCAGCAACCCCAGGTGGTCTCCTGAAGAGAAAGCTAACTCTGTATAGAGCTTTTAGTGGCCTAACACAAAGAAACAACCAGAGTCCAAGAAGACCTTCTTATGCAGATGATATTGAAACCTAATCTGCCATTTTAGTGAATTCTGTTGACCGTGATGGCTCTCAAAGCTACCAGACTACTTTCCTTATGATGTCGGATGAAGGAGGAGAATATGAGGTTGTGTACTTTAGAAGGCTTGATGATGAGTTCAATAAGGTTGCTAAGTTTTTTAAGGCTAAAGTTGATGAGGCAATGGAGGAAGCTGCTATGTTGAATAAGCAAATGGATGCTTTGATTGCTTTTAGGATCAAAGTGGAGAATCCTACTGGTTGGTCTGATTGCTCTGCTGATATGACTCGTCTTGCTTCTGATGTTGCTGCCTCTGCTGCTGCATTGTCTGCTTCCACCCCATCTAGCGCTAGAGCAAATAGCAATTAGCTGAGATTAATTGATTGCTCAACATTCTTTTGGATAACTCATTGTGATTAATTATCGCATGCATTTCCTTTTTGGGTTTTTTTATTAATTCGGCTCTGACTGGGTACGACTTCAGATCATTGGCATCTTATGCATTCTTTAATTCTGCTCTAATTTGCATTCAAAAAAAAAAATTGCAGGGAGAGTTCATATCATGGATGTGATCGAAGAAGGGTCGAGCCTACACGAGCAAATGGATGAATCAATGAGTCATCATAGTAATGGACAAGAGGAGGAGATCAATGGTGTCACTACTGCTATTAACCAAAAGATACAAGCGGTAGAGAAGCCAAAGAATATAAGAGGTTTTAGGCCAGCTCCATTGGAGATACTAAACCATGTAAAGATAAACAACACAGTTGAGACTCCTCGCTCTACCATTAAAGGCTTCCCCAAAGTTCCTAAAAAGACACAACTGAAAGTTACAAGGGAAATTCTTAAGAGAGTTGAGGAGCAACTCAAGCGTGCTTTCGTTGAATTTTACCAAAAGCTTCGCCTGCTTAAGAGTTACAGCTTCTTGAATACAGTAGCATTTTCCAAAATCATGAAGAAGTATGATAAGGTACATATATACATGTGTGTGTGTGTGTGTACACGTATATGATCTTTCTCTATATTTGGTGCCCATGATTTATCTTCTATATAATAACTAATTCATACAGATTACTTCAAGAGATGCATCACAAGCATACATGAAAATGGTGGATAACTCTTACCTTGGCAGTTCTGATGAGGTGACCAAACTCATGGAAAGAGTAGATGCTGCATTCATTAAGCATTTCTCAAACTCAAATCGCAGTAAGGGCATGAGCATCTTAAGGCCAAAAGTGAAAAGAGAAAGACACAGGATGACATTTACTATGGGTAAAATTTTCTGCAAGGGAACTGCTTGCTTTTTCCTTAATTACGTGAACAATATTTCAGATATTTATTTTAGTCCTATTCATTGGAAATATATCAGGTTTCTTATCTGGATGCACAGCAGCTCTCATAATAGCCCTTGTTTTCATTACTCGTGCGCGCAATATCATGAATGATCCTGGAAGAGAAATATACATGAAAACCATGTTTCCACTCTGCAAGTAACTTCAGTGTTATGGTCAATATCTTTGATCCTAAAATTTGGCTATGATCAATATCTTTGACAAGTTATATATATGCATAATCTCTTGCAGCTTGTTTGGATTCATTGTCCTGCACATGCTATGCTGCGAATATATACTTCTGGAGGCGATACAGAGTGAATTATTCCTTCATCTTTGGTTTCAAGCAAGGAACAGAATTAGGCTACCGACAAGTTCTGCTTCTCAGTTTTGGTATCGCAGTACTAGCACTGATCTGTGTACTCTCAAATCTTGACATGGAGGCGGACCCTAAAACAAAAAATTACGAACAGTTCACTGAGCTTCTCCCTCTAAACCTGGTTATAGTAAGATTCTTCCCCTCTTCTACTCCATTCAAATTTCTGCGTGAAACTCATCATCCACCCTTTTCCTTGTTTTACAGTTTCTATTAGTCCTGTTGTTGTTGCCATTCAATGTCCTCTACCGTTCATCTCGCTTCTTTCTACTCACATGTCTCTTGCACTGCATTGCTGCTCCTCTCTACAAGGTAAAACATCATTGCAGACTTGCGAAAACGGTTTGAATTTCTAACTTAATTTACAGGGTTTGATTAATTGTCTGCATACATGTCGTCTTCGTCTTCTTCAGGTCACACTCCCGGACTTCTTCCTGGCAGATCAACTAACCAGCCAAGTGCAAGCAATCAGAAGTTTGGAATTCTAATCTGCTACTATGGGTGGGGAGGCTTTAAAAACAGAGAAAACACTCGCAAAACAAGCAGTGTATACAACATATTCTACTTCATCGTTGCTGTAATTCCGTACTGATCTCGTCTTCTTCAGGTTAACCTCGCAGCCACTGAATATTATAGAATTTCTCCCCTTGAGTGTATGATTAAGACAAAATGATTAGTGTAGCTCTGGAACGAACACTATCTGAAATATTCAAATCAGCATGAGTATAGCTAATTAACCAGTTTTTTCTTCTTCATTAATACGTTTCAGTGCCTGAGAAGGCTATTTGAAGAGAAAGATCCAATGCAAGGATACAATGGAGCTAAGTATTTTGTGACAATAGTAGCGGTTTCCCTTAGGACAGCATACAGTCTTAACAAAGGGACTAGTTGGAAAGTAATAGCATGGGTTTTCTCAGTCATAGCAGCAATCGTTGGTACATATTGGGATCTTGTTATTGTTTGGGGGCTTCTCTAGCGCCGATCCAAGAACCGTTGGCTCAGAGACAAACTCCTGATTCCTCGCACAAGTGTATACTTCGTAGCCATGGTAAGTAGAAAAGAAGGAAAATAAGTAGCCGCTAATAGATTTATTATTATTATTAACGTCCTGTCATATAAAATTTAGTTTTCTGATGAAAATGCAGGTGATGAATGTACTGCTGAGATTTGCTTGGTTACAAACACTGTTGAATTTCAATCTGTTTTCCTTGCATAGAGAAACTTCGATCGCCATTATCGCTAGCCTGGAGATTATTCGTAGAGGAATATGGAATTTCTTCAGGTAGATGGGATCATTTTAATTAATCTTGAAATATTTCAACCATTGCAATAGTAGACATTGGCTAATTAAAATGTCAACGGGTTGATTGATTTGATTTGATTAGGTTGGAGAATGAGCATTGGAACAACGTAGGCAAATATCGTGCATTCAAGTCCGTACCACTACCTTTCAACTACGACGACGATGATGACAAAGATGATTAAGATATTGGAGCAAGGTTTGACAAGACTATGGAAAATAAAACAAGCAAGAAACTGATGCGGAAAAACGTTTCGACAAGGGATCTTTGTAAGAGAAAATAAGAGGGTTCATACTATCTTATTCTTAGATTTCTAGATGCATTATATTCTTTCCTCTAAATAGAGCAGGTCATTTGATATTGTAATCATCTTCGTACTCCCAAGATTTTAAAGTTTCAATCTAATTAAAATTAGAGTATGGAGTAGTTAAATTTTATCATTTTTATACATTTCATTTGTATATTTACATTTTTGTGTTTGATATGAATAAAAATTCATTTGAAATTTTATTTTATAAAATCTTTAGAATTAATTATAATTAAATTAAATTATATCAAATAAATTCTAAAATTGTAATTTTTTTTATTATGATAAACTCTCATTTTTTCCCTCTTTCTCTTTCTCGTTCTCCTTTCTTTTTTATCTCTCTACTCTCTTTTTTTATTTTATTTTTTCATTCGTAAAATTTTGTAATGATATTTTTGTAAAAAAATACAATATTTTATTAAATTCTATATTTAAATTAAATGCAAAATTCATTTTGTTTAGAATGAATTTTATGAAATTCATTTACAAAGTCAATAAAAATTTGAGTTAAAATTGAACTAAATTAACGAATCAAAATAAACAAAGCAGACTTGCAGAAACTGTCAAAAGAAGAAAATGGAAACTTTGCCATCTCTGGTCATGATGGATGATCAGTTGATCACGCAGCAGAAACAATCAAAAGAAACTAATGAAATCATGGTAAATGAACAACCCTGGAAATTTTGCCATCTCCGTGCTGATGCGTGATCACGTGATGAGGACCCTCGAATGACCATTCTAGCACATGGATTGAATCAGAATGAATAAAGTAAAAATCAAGGCCCTTCTTGTTGAATTTCTCAACAGGGGAAAAGCTTGCGAAATTCAAATACTCAGTACAAGGAAAGTCTCTTTTTTTTTTTTTTTTTTAATATCCATTGAACCATCATATTCAAGTTGGAAACGCAACAAGATTCAAAACCATCTCACTAACCAAGAAACTATAAAAGCAAAACTTATCAAGGTACACGAGCCTGTCAACCTGTATTTATCTGCTGCCCCGAATTTATTAATAAAGTTCTAATAACCTTAATGCACTGTAAGCGCAGTAATGTACACGAGAAACTATTCATATTTGGCATTCGGTATAAACTACAATTACTAAAGGCACCGTCACTTCACTTGCCTTTGATACTAGAGCATGGCAAACAAGGAGAATATATAACAAAGAAGAAAATGCCAGCTTCACCATGCTTAGCATTTCAACTTTTAAAATCAGATGGCTCCATCCCTTTTCCCCTTTTTAGCTAAGAAATAACTAACAACTCCTGAGAGGGTGCTGCCCATATATAGACGAGCATACAAAATTATAAGTTTCATAAAATAGACTGCATCAAATCTAGAAACAAGAAGTTATCCAGACCAAATTTATCCATTCATCCAAAAATGTTCTGGGTGTACAATTCTTGTCACTCTAGACACGCAGCCAACAAGGTGTCTACACATTAAAAAATCCTTCCATTTTGCACTCTCCAAAGAATCCCTCATGTTTTGCTGTTATCTTTGAGTATATGACTAAACCAATCTACCCAAGGGTTCAAATACAAGTATTTGTACTCTGCAAATGTACAAGACCAAGAATGAAAGGAAAAACTGATCGAATGATGCTACTCCAATCTCCAGTTCTATTATATCTATATGAAACATACGGTTACTGCTATCAGCAACAGACAGCAAAGCTAATACAAGCACCAACTAGTTCATTAATAAAATTAATTTTCTCTCTGTCAACTCAAACCTATAAATATTGTCATCAAATCTCAAAAATGATCAAGTCCATGCATCTGATCACATACACATGCAATCAAAAAAAAGCACAAAAACAACCAGAGTGATGCCTCCTTGAATATCTTGAATAAGGAGACATCGCATTGAATTCGCCAACTTGATTAAAGTGAAAGATTAGAAGTTTAATAAGGAAACATAGTCTCTAAACCTAACTCTAATGACCTTGACTGCAATTTCTCCAGAGGCCATAGCTTAAGGAAAGCAGGGTCTTGGGATCAACTAAACTGTGATTGTAGTTTTGGCAATACCAGGTTGCAAACGTGTCGACTGAATATTGCAAAGTGTAACCTAAAGCAGCAACTGTTTCCCCAAGTGCATGTTCCCATTTTCAAATTAAAATATGAAACTTCAGCACCAGCATGAACCCTCTCTCTCTCTCTCTCTCTCTGTCACTTACACACAGTAGAACCAATTCCTTCCACACCTGACTTAGAATAAGGCAGATCACACATTATAGATCAAATCCGATGTATCTAAATATTCACTTCAGTCTTGAACAAAACTACATTGGCAAGCTAAAAACCTAGAAAGAATGAGAAACATACAGTGGGAAGAACAATTCGGGTTAACAAACCTTCTTCATACACATCATTCATATGAAAGATCTTGTTAAACATAGAAAAGCAAAGATGGTTTCCCAAAACTATCTGCATTACTAAGTTTGTCAACTCAGTAAAGAATTTGGCAACGCTAGGCACAAAGAATAAAAAAAAAAAAAAAAAGGAACTTCGCTTTCATCACACAAGTTCAAATTCTCACAAACAACCTCTACCAATCATAATCTACCCCACACCACTTAGCAGTACTACTAGTTACAGAAAGAGAAACTCAAAAGAAAAGAGCTAAAAGACCAATAGAAAACATTACAGATAGTCATAAATGTTATGATTTTACCAAACTCAAACATAGTCAGCTTATACCTGCGCCATCAGCAATCAGGAGCTAGAACATTTGCCATTAAAATCAACATTTACATGCTTAACAGAATTGCCACTTAGAAACTTCTTTTGACAGTTATCCAAAACAGTGCAATGAGAAATATACAGAAAACCACAAATTTTCGTTATACAATATGCAGAAAATCAGATAAGTGAACTAGTTAGGCTAGAGAATTTAGTGGCATCCACAGAGGTTTGGTTGCGAACATTATCTGCAACTGAGATAATACTGGTCAGCCAAAAACATGTAACTAGCAGATAAATATAGACCCAATTAAAATGAATCATGATCCGATTTCTCCACCAATTTCATTAGCTATAATTCCATAACTAAACCAATACCCATTAACCCATATCAAAAAGAAGTACCTTCTTTAATCAATTAGCAATAATAAAAAAAAGGTATTTTTGCTTTCAATCAACAAAATCACCTAAGTATATCAATTACCACCCTTGGAATCCTCAGAATCCACACCCTTCTTCTTCTCCTTCTCCTTCTCCTTTTCCAATTCCTTGGCAACCTCCTCCTCCGCCGCCTTCTCCGCCCGCAAAATTGGCTCGTAATAATCAGTATGCGCCTTCATACAATCCCGTAAGGTGGAAGTCACATCAAAGCAGAATTCAGCAACATTGTCGTCCTTAGTTTCCCCCGCCTTTCTAACGCAATTCTCCCATTCTATAAAAACATCCCTGCACCCTCCCCTTTTCATGAATAAACAAAACCCACACTCTTCTTCGTCCTCCTCATCTTGTTCACCAGGTTTTGCCTCCGCCGCTTGATCGGATGATTCTGATTCCGGAGATATGGAATCTGAAGAGATCGCGGTTGGTTGGGATGGCGAATCGGGGGTCTGGGAATCGCTTGGGTTTGTTGAATTGGTGGTGGTTGACATTGAAGAGAGGGCAGAACCCATGGTTGTTATTGTTGATGAATAGTGAATATAAGCTTTAAACCTCCTTAAAACCTCTGTTCCGCTCAATATAAAAATACCATAGTAGGATTTGATTATCAATGTGGCAGGGAGTTACCAGAAATATTTCAGATAAAACTCAATTCAGCTTTCGAATGTCTGGAGTTAATAGTCAACCACTCAGAGACCCGCGCATTTCGGACCGTAATTATATTTATATTTTAAATAAATATTTAATTAAATTTTAAATATAATATAAAATTCTTATTTTTAATTAGTAATAAATATTTTTAATAGATTTAATAAAATTGTTTAAACTTACGTGAGTTTAAAATTTTTTAAACTTACGTGAGTTTAAAATTTTATAAATCTTTAATATTTGAATTTGCTATAATAAAAACAATTTTTATAAAAATATTCATTGATAATATGTGTTGTCATTTTAAAATTTGAAAGTGTGAATTATATTAGTAATAAATCAAAATAATAAAAATGATAATAGAAAAAAATTGATATTAGCTTAATCAATAAAGTAAACAAATTAAAAAATATTTACATAGATGGTGTTATTAACTCTTGATCTATTGTAATAGTGTTTCTACTGAATTTATTTATATTTTTATTTTTGTGTGTGAAAAAGATACTCTGCTTTTCTAATAAATATAGTTGTTATTAAAATATTTTTTAATCTAATTTAGAAAGAATATTATACAAGAAGGTTAAGTATTAATATTATATAAGAAATTTAAGTATCACCTATATTTTGTATAAGAAGTTTAAGTGTCACTTAATTATATATGAATTAGTATGGTTGGAATTTTTCCTTGTTAGGAGTATTTTTGAAATTTTTCTAATTAAAATTTTTTTTATGGCAATTGACTGATCTAATTTTCTATTTGTAATTTATTCTAATATGGCAGTTGTTGATAGTATAATGTAAAATAATGATATATAACTATATAAAATAATGACATGAGGTTGTGTTATATATAACTAGTCGTAAAACTTCATATTGTGCGATACGATTATAATAATAATTTTAAATAAAATTAATATTTTTTAATTAATTAATTAAAAGTTAATATATAAATAATAATTAAAAATTAATTATTATTTTATAAAAAATTATTATTAAGTAAATAAATTAATAAATTTTATAATTATGTAAAGAGTTAGTATAAATCATTATCTATTAATTTATATCTTCAATTTATGTGACAATTTCAAGAGAAAATTTATTAAACTTAGCTAAAGTAATCCCTAATAATTAGTCAAATAAATAATATTAAGTATTTCATAATCAAAATAAAATTACCATATTATTACAAATTATATATGCATATGTGAGATAATTGTAATAAAAAAAATTTTTGTTAATTCATACGTAATACAATTTTAAATGAAAATTTATTAAACTTAAATAAAGTAATTCTTGATGATATATTATATTGTTATTTACTCTTATATACTTAGAATTAAATCTTACCTTCCTATTTAAAATTTTAACTTTTAAAATTTTAAATTTCTTATTTAAAAGTAGTTTATTATTTTCATGTTTTATATAGTCTTAACTTATTGTTTAGAATTTTTAAATTTTAGATTTTTTTATTTCTAATTTAGAAATTATTTTTATTATGAAAATTAAATTTTCTAATTTCCTACTTAGATATTTTTTTGATATAGAAGCTTTTATAAGATAATGTAAACTGTGACACGAACAATATTATACACAGTTGTTTGACAAATGATAAATAATTATTTAAAATTAATTTTGAGACTAAAATTAATAATATATATTGATGATTTGATGTTTAGTTTGACAAATTATAGTGGCAAGAAAAGTTAAATAGAGTAACGGAAAATAAATATAATTAATTAATTTCACTTTATTTTGAGATTTTTTTTAAAGAAGGTTATTAGTTGTAAACTATTTAAAATATTTTCATTCAATCTTTAACTCAATTTAAGAGTTTAAAAAAAGTATTTAAAAGTAAATAATATAAAATTTTAACTTTCATTTACTCTCCTTTATATCATAAAAAAACTCACAAACGAGATTAATTTATTAATCTCATTTATGTTATATTTTTTAACTTCTCTAATCCACTTGCATATAAGTCTAAATTTAATAAACGATTTCAAATCAAATTCTAATTAATCATATTTAGATGACTAATATAATTTTTTTTAATTTTAATCACTTTAAATTTAACATAAATTAAAATGCATAAAAAATCATGATAAGTTGAGTGACCAGGTAAAAAATTTGTCAACTCTGAATAACTTTATTGTGATTGCTGAAGGAAAAGGAAAATCCTTTCTGATACGAGCTTAGCACTATGTACCTTATAATTTTTTGTCCCCTTCTTCTAAGGAACTCCAATCTAAACAGAAACTATGCCCAAAAAAAATAATCTAGAATTAGGTTTAATACATGTTTTAAATTTGTATTTTCCAATTTATACTAGTTATAATCTCTTTTAAAATTAGATATGTGTGCTATTTAATATTTTCTAAGTTAACATATATTTTATCCTAAAAGTTATTTAAACTTTTTTTCTTTAAAACAAAATTTTTTTAGTCTCATTTGTTTTAAACTTCAAAATTAAAATTAAAATCAAAAACAGAATTGAGTGAAATTTTAGTCTGAATTATTGTAGAATTCACCTTAAGGCTGATAGAGGAGAATACCTAAAACCTCCTTAAAACCCTTGAGAGCTGGATTGTGTTGGGGTAGAAGGCGCGATCCTGTACCCTAGCATCATATCCTTGCCATGGAATGCCTCTTAGACGTTCAATTTTTTTTTTCTTTATTAATTCCTATACAGCATATAGTTTTATAGTTTATTATATTTAATTAAATTATCTCTTATATTTTAATATTATATAATTTTGTCTCTCACGTTTGTTTCTATTATACTACTAAGTTTTTATATTAATTTTTTTATTAAAAATTTTAGAATTTCACTATTATCCCTATGTTTGTTATATTTAATTAAATCGTCTCTCATAATATCGTATTAAATAATTCATCTCATTCGATCTATTACATTATTAGGTTTTAATATTATCTTTTACCTTGATATTTTTTGTTCAAATTATTTTAAAAGTCCATAATACTTATATTAAATTCTAATGTTTCATCATCTCAATTATTTTATCAATCTTATTTTTTAAAATTTTTGAATGATCAAAAAAATTTTAATAAACTAATTCTAATTTTTACTAAATACAAACTAAGATTATAATTAAAATCATGAAAAAAATGAAAACATAAAAAATGCGGATATCTTGAAGTGTAACTGAGTAAAAAATGACATAAAAGAGTTTTTTTAGTGCAAGTATGTCAAAATGAGGGTATTTTATTAGTTAAAAAATATTTTATTTTTGTTTGATTAATTTTTATTGATGATTTTTATTATAATTAGTTTATCTTTAATTGTGATTGTATTGGCTAAAGTACTAAATAAATTATGAACTTGTTCCAACGTGACAATAAATAATAATATGAACTTTTTCATCAAATTTACCAATAAACTTATATTATTTCAGTAAAATTACTTTTGATCTTATATTATTTCATTATAAAGTCCTTTTCCGTCCAAATTACCCTAGATCTTATAGTAGTTTGTTATAAAAGTTCAAAATATTGATTGAAAAAGATATTGACTTAAGAATAAAAAGTGGATGGAGCGGAAATTATCTCTCATCCTCGATTCTACCCTCCCGATGAGAAGAATTTTTCTTTTGTTTCTATTTTCACAGGAACTCCTTGTCCCACTAGAATTTTCCGCACAACAAAAATTTTATTTTTTATTATTTTTAAATTATTTTTTAAAAAATATAATTTAATAAATTATAAAACAAAAATTTTTAGCAGTACTTTTGCAAACCATTATATTTTTGTTTAACTTATTTCTCTTTATATTTACTGCAATTTGATAAATGAGCAAAATTATTACAAGATCGAGGGTAATTTTGACGAAAATAACTTATGACAAAATAATACAAGTTCACGGGTAAATTTGACAAAAAATTTCATTTTATTTTTTGTTGTCACTTTGAAACAAGTTCAAGAGTTTATTGGATACTTTAGCTTGATTATATTTTATTTGTTTAATTTTTTTAGAAATATACAAAAATTAATAAGATTGATAAAATAATAGAAATAATAAGATTTGAAAATTTATTATAACATTGAGAGTATTATAGACTTTTTAATAATTTTAACAAAAAATATTAAAGTGAAAAATAATTTTAAGACTTGATAGAGTAACACATCAAATAAGAACAATTTCATGTGATATTATAGTAAAAAATCTAAAATTTTTAAAGGAAAAGTTAATAGAATTACCTAGAGTGTAAAGAAAACAAATACGAAAGACTAAATTATACAATATTGAAATGTGAAAGATCATTTAGTTAAATATGACAAACAATAAGAGATTTATGGTAATTAATCTTTTTTTATTGGATCAACATAAGAAAAGAAAATAATAATTGCATAATATAGCATTTATTAATAAAATATTAAGAACCATGAGTAACTAATTGGTCTAAGACTACTACTACAATCACCTTAAATGTCTCGAATTTTAATGTTTATCTATATACAATATAACAAAACAGTAACACCCACGAATTCTTAAAGCTTTTTCATTTTTTCCCTAGTACTTGATTTTGATGGGAGACCAAATGTTGCGCAGGGGAAGAGACCAACATAAAAATGGTCATTATCAGCTTTGATGAGTGATCAAAGTAATTAGTTGATGCTTAATCATACTTGTCAGCGTCAGCATCATAGTAACTGAAAGGAAGTGGAACTGATTTGAATGCTCGAAACTTGCCAACATTGTTTAAATGCTTGTTCTCCAACCCGGTTGAACATTATATAATATAGACCATTTCTTCTAAACGTTAATTACACAGCAACAAGCACTGGGTAAGACAAACACATTCAAAAATTGGCAATTGTCATACCATGGTTACCTGAAAAAGCTCCAAATGCCACGTCGAATGATCTCTAGGCAGGCAACTGCAGTTGAAGCAGCCATTTTATGACGACTTGGAAGATTGAATTCTAACACCAATTGCATCCAAGCAAGTCTCAATAGTACATTCAAGGCCTGTATCAGATCATATTGAATTAATCAGCGGCAGCAGCAATAATAATAATAATAATAATACATCAAACTCATTTTTGGTGACTACATATTTACCATTGCAGCAAAGTAGACACTTCTGTATGAAACCACAAGTTTATCTCTAAGAAAAGGGTTCTTTGATTTTCTTCTCAAAAGGCCCCAGTCTACCACAATATCCCAATATGTATTCATCATTATTGCAACAGCTGAGTTGAACAATGCCAACACAATCAAGTTCTTTCCTTTCTTTAGTTCAAAAGTGGTTCTCATTACAACAGCAACAATCGTCAACATGTATTTAAGACCATTGTATCCATCCATTGAATTTTTGTATTCACACGGTTGACGGAAACACTACAAAATTTTAAGAAAAATAAAGGCATGTTAGTGTATTTTCTAACATAGTAACTCATTTGAAATAATTACCTACATTCTCTCTTCTTTTTTTTTTTTTTTTGTCAAATGTAAAAAATCTCAACTTCTTCCTTGTCAATGCTGCTCCCTTATCACCCCCCAAGAACGCCATTTGTAATTTTAGGTTTTAATTGGTTGGGAATATTAAGCATCCAGAGTGTGACAGCACACTGTGCAGGGATCAAGATATCAGATATGACGAACACGTATGGCACAGAAACTGCAACATTATATTTGGTACCGAAATGTACAGATGCTAATATCATTTAAATTGACATTAACATCCAAAATGGAGACCTGAGAAACAAGAGAGATTCAACAAATGTCACCTGTAGAAAGCGGAGCCAGTATGGTATAACAGCAACAATAAAATAGAAGGCATTGTAGACACCATGATCATGGCATTTGCTTTGTCTCCTAGAGTGCTCCCCCAAGCCATAGTAGCAAATGTATAACTCAAAACTTCTGATGGCTTGCACCTGCAGTCAATCAGAAATTAACACTACAATCAAAACAAAATTTTTCTTGCTCATGGATTCATTCAAGGGAACAGTTCAAACCTGGCTGGTAAGGTGGTCTGCCAAGAAAAAATCTGGAAGGATAACCTGTAAATATACATTGTCAAGAAAGTCATCTAACTGGTGCAATTGTATCGTATAGTTAATATATGTTGACATTTTCCTTTATTACCTTGTAAACTGGGGCACATATACAACGAAACAAACACCGAATGAAGAAAAAACGACTCGAACAACATATGATGTGAAAAGGGCAGAAAAGTACGGCCAGAACCACCTGAATACAGAATCAAACTAGTTAAGATTCAAAACACCTTATATCTCACACACACGCAACAAGACCACAATAAACCATTGTTTTTTGTCAGCAATATGCTCCTCTATTGCAAGTCAAACATTCTGATTAATGGTAACAAACTTTAGCAACTTCAAGAAACTTACAGAGACCAAGCCTAAAGGAATAAGTCCAGTGATTGTCATGTATTTTGATGCATCTGACCCTGAATCCAGGTGCAAATTTGCCAGGAAACTGGCTAGTGCAAGTACTGCAAGACCATTGCTTAGCAGGAAAACTTCTTGATGGCCCAGCTCTGTACCTTGCTTGAAACCAAGTATAAACGGATAATTGACCTAATAACGCCTCCAGAACAAAATATTTGCTGCATATGTGAGCATATGCAGGACAATATACCCAAATAAACTGCAATGAAAGTGAATGGTTCTGAGATAATACACAAGCTGGATGAAGGAGTTAGAAGAATTCTATTAATTAAGAAGTTTCAGTTAAGCTTCTTGCCTGTAAAGCGGGAAAATGCTGACCACATATGAGACACCTTCCCTCTTTTCTTCCAGTTTCCAAGTACAAATTCTCAAAACAATAGCGATTAACAGCGCAATTGAGCAACCAGTAAAAAATCATGACAACAGCAACACAAACTGCTAGTTTGGGAATGCTGCAATTGCAAACTTGCATATCATTGCAAATGCAAAACCAAGCATCTAAGATGAAGTTAAAGCTCTCATTTAATGATACAACTTGCCTGAAAAGAAGGTTACGCCGTGCTTTTCTCTTTTTTGCATTGGCCTTAGTGACTTCATGCCTTCCCTGCGATTATAGCTGGCGAAACGCTTGATGAAGGCAGCCTCTACCCTTTCAAGGAGATCAATAACCTAAAATAGCACAGATTGATTAACAACTTTACTATAGAAATACAGTTAGAATTGATGGTACTAAAGGATAAGCATGATTTTATTCTCAAACATCCTAGAATATGGAGGAAAGCTTTTATTTTAATTCAAAATGAAGTGCCCTGAATATAATAGACTGCACCTCATCTGAGCTGCCAAGATAGGAGTCATCCACTATTTTCATGTATGATCTGGAAGCCCTCCTTGATGTGATCTGCATTAGTAAAGAACAACAGATTAAATGCAAAAACCTTCAATGTCAGAGCACAAGCTCCCAAACTGAAGCAATTCAACCAAAATATCTAGTCTACATGTGTCTGTCTGTTTTGGCGAGTAAAAAATAATAGAAGAATGAAATTCACTGTTGTATTTACTTGAAGAATCTAAAGAAGCAAGAATGGCATCAAATAGATTTCTGACCTTCTCATATTTTTTCATGATCTTGGAAAATGCTGCAAGGTTCATATAACTGGTTCAAACATTTAAAAAACAATAACACATGGCAATTTAGTGAGATAAGAAGCAATGGCATCTCTCTAAAGAAGAAATTATGCAGACTATGCAATATCAGTCACCCGTAATGCTTTAAAAGGCGAAGCTTCTGGTAGAATTCGATAAAAACAACTTTAAGTTGTTCTTCAACTTTCTTCAGTTCCTCTTTGTTGAAACTCAGGCCCTCTTCTTTACAATCCTTGAAGACTCCTTTTATAGTTGATATGGAAGTTTCAGGTGTATTTACAATCTTTACACGGTCAAGTATTTTCATATGATCTTGTCCTTGGTCATTCCCCTTCTCTGTCCAAGCACTACAATAATTGGTGGTATCAACTTCATTAACTTCAGTGGACTGTTCTGTATCATAATCACTACTTGAATCCACTCCAGGGCTTCCTACACATTGGCTGAAAACTGAAAAATAGCTTCTTAATTAAAAAACAAAAGGCATCAAATTATGTTAAGATTAGTACAATGTACCAAGAGTAGACTCTAATGGCTGACAATTATTTGTCTTTCCAACTCCAACATCCTTGTTCTCCGTTCCTGCACATATGCATTCAATGCTAAAGTCTTCATACACACTTCATAGACAATATTATAAAGAATTTAAACTAAAAAAATTTGTATGCCCACTTTGGAAAATTGTGTCTCAAATTAATCCACTACATCTATATCCTGTAGACAGGTCATTGTCCAATAATCGGTAGTATACGTTGAGCTCTTGCCTGAAGTCCTAGCTCCGCCCCTCAAGGGGTTGCCAGTAAGAATGCCAGTTAAACAAGTTGCCTCAGGGTTACCCTCAGAATCAAGTTTTTCCACCTTGATCCGCAATGCAATCAAGACATCCATTTGTCCCTTCAGCAAAGAAGCTTCGTGCACCTTCTCCTCCACCTTTTCCTTGTAAAATGTGTTAATCTTGTTCAGCTCCTCATCAAGTTTCTTAAAGAACATCACCCCAATGTCTCCCCCTTCCTCTGATTCCTTGAGGAATTCAGTCTTGTACAACTTTCTACAACCATCTTGACCTTGCTGTGGCGATGTATTAACATCTGTAACTGGGTCCTCAATGTCCCCTCTACCAATAGATTTGCTAGATTGTAGATCTAGCTCAGTAAAGGGAGTATGCTTTTATAATGTGTGATGTAAGGCTTTAAATGGTGTTGACGAGGGTTTCCGGCCTTGCTTGCATTGCAAGAATTCTCTTAAAATTCTTTCAAGGCCATTATAATCCATATAAGCATCAGTCCATTCAGGCACCTTTTGCTTCTTAAACTCTTTACCAAATTTCATCTTTATTTATCTTCTAGCATCAGAAAAGATTCAACAAACAAATAGCAACTTCAATATTCTAAATTCTTGAATAATCATTACCACCACTTAACATCAACAAGAGAATACTAAGAAAGAAAATGACCTAGCATTGTCTAAGACAAATGTGCAGTGAATGAATGATAAAACACCAACTCGAGGATATATCAGTCAAGACTTAACCAATAAACAAGAAAGGAAAATGATTTTAGAGAGAATGGAATGGAAAGATACCCTTTTGTCTTCACCGTGGAGAAGACTAGAATAAACCCAGATGATGATGATGATGAGGTAGTGGTATTCTTTCTTGGACAAACACCGATTCTTGTAGCCTTTACCATCAAACATCTGCGCAAGAAAGAAGAGGGGCCAGTGTGTTACGTGATTGACGAATTCGGGGGCTAAGCAAATCAAAATTTTAACCAAAAAAAAAGGTAAATTTTACTTTTAATGCTTATAGTTTAATTTTTATTTCATTTTTGCCCACTTTACTTTGGCTCTTATATTTTAATTTTTGTCTCATTTTAGCCCTACTCTATTTCTGTCTGTCTTCGTCCTCCCGCCAAAATCTCTGCTCTATTATACACTCACTCCAGTTAATTGCACTACGAAATTTAAGTATTCCAGATAACAATACAGATTGTAGTTTTAGTGAAACTCACTGTTGAGATGATTTTTTTTTTTTTTTTTTGAAGTCTAGATCCTTATGTGATTGTATAAAATAAATGATATTCAATGGACATGGAAATAACATGATGAAACTTGTATTCATTATATAGCATAAAGACTGAGTTAGTCCATAAACTATTTAAAAAAGTTCAATTGAAGATAAAAATTATTTTTAGCTTATTTAAGGATAAATTATATAAGTAATATACAGTCATTACTTTCAATGCGTAAACTAAATAAAAAATATACAATGATAGTAAAATAAAAAATTTTTCAATCAACTCCCAAATATTTTTTTTCTTTATCTCCAGTGGCGGAATCAAGGAGTCCGTATGGGCTAAAGCCCCTGGCCGGCCAAGCAAAAGAGATAAAGGAGCAGCAGGGGCCCCTTAGCACCTGTTGCCATGGATGTTCCAAAAGAGAAAGGAGGTTGAGGGAAGAAGAAACCCCTTGAACCCTAATTTTTTTCTTTCAATCACAAGTAAATCGGTGTTGTTTTGCTTTAGTCAATACGGCGTCATTTGATCACTACAAAAAAAAAAAAAAAAAGCTATCTTTCTAGCCCCCTTTCCACGCCCTTGCTGCCATGGATGTTAAGGAAAGTAGGGCTTAAGGAAGAAGAAGTCGCCTGAACCCTAATATTTTTTTTTCTTTCAAATACAGGCAAAACGGTATTGTTTTGCTTTAGTCAAGACGGCGCCGTTTTGATCATTAAAAAAATAAGTTGTCTTTCTAGCCCCACCTTATCCCCCTCCCAACTACCTCTATACATTTATTTTAATAATTCATTGTTGGCTTTTATTTTCTTTTAATATCATTTCATTTCATTTTTTTATTTTTTATTTTTAAATAATAATAATAATAATTTTCATAATTAAAATTTATATTATATAAAATTAAATTTTTTTATCCATAATTAACTTAACTTCCATAAAATACATAAATTTTATTAAATTAAATTAATTTTCTTAAATATAAATATAATATCTCATTAAAAATTAACATTAAATTTTACTTAAATCATATAATAAATTATCAATAACTAATTACTTTTCATAACATAATTTTATATCTCAATAATAATTTGATTTCTCAAAATTAATAAAAATTCTTCTCGCATAAATAACTTTAATTTTCATAGTTAAATACTTGAAATTAAATCAATTCACATAATATTCTTAATTAAATCAACTTAATGAATAACTCAAATAAACTTAAATAACTTAATATCATTAATATAAAATTAATTCAATTTTCTAAATATTTATTTAACATAATTATTCACATAATGTAATTAACATTGAAATCATGTAAATAATATACTCATATTTACTAAATTAATTTTATAAATTCCTTAAATATTTACTTAAAATAGTTAATTCACATAATGCAATTAATATTAAAATCATATATTTATATTAACTTAAAATAATTTTCATAATTTTATTAAATCTCAATAAAATTTGTACTTAAATAATTAATTTCATATCTTTAAATCTTTTAATCATTAAATATATTTTCTTTATATATATACTCATTTTGAAAATATTAAATGTTATCATGTACTCATTTACATTTACACTATATTTCATAAATCAAGTGACGATGAAAGAAAATAAGGAGGAAAAATAAATTTTATTTTATTTTTTTATTTTTCTTTCCCATGTTTGGATAAAAAGGGAGAGAAAGGAAAATAATTTTATTTTCTCTTATTTGGAAAGCAAAATATGGAAGGAAAAGAAAATATTATTTTATATATTTCATATTTTACTCTTTATTCAAAAAACAATAGGATATATAATTGTATCGTATAATGATAAAAAAAATAATTATTTTATATTTTAATTGATTTTATATGAAATAGCTATTTATATAATGAAAAATATAATGTTAATACTAAAAAAATCAAACATTAGTCTTTTATATTTCAAATGTTAAAAAACAGATTTGTACATTCAATTATATTTTTTAAATATTGAACATTAATTTTTAAATTAAATGTTAAATGCTAACATTTATCAAATATTATTTTAATATTTAATCACTGAACATCAATTGGTAAATATTAAATTAAAAAACACTAAGTAAAAAGTCATAAAATTTTGAGAGAATTAATTTCAATTAAAAATTTTAGATAAAATTAATTTGCTAATTTTATAATTTAAATTCACTTTATATTTATTTTAAATCTTAAAAATAAAATAACTTCACTTCGATATTGATTTTATGTTTATGGACAGAATTGTAATTTTATAAAAATATCCTCAATCTCTCATATTTTCTCTTCATTTTGAAAAGAAGATAAATGGAAGAAAATAAATTTTATTTTTTTCTCTCTTATTTTCCTTCATTTCCCGAACAGGATAAAGTTATTTTTCCTCCTTATTTTTCACATTTATTTTGCTTACTCTCTTATTTTTCTCTCTCCCAAACATTATATTAACTTCCTAAATATACAACTTACTCTCTTATTTTTCTCTCTCCCAAACATTGTATTAACTTCTTAAATATACAACATTCATTAAACATAACTATTTAAATTTAATTCATAGTAAATTATATAACTTTAATTGAAATAATATTTTTTAACATAAAATTATTTCTCTTTAATATATCATTAAAAAATCTCATCAAACATATTAAAATATATATAATCATCATTAAATCATTGAAATTCATAATTATATACATAAATATAAAAGAAAACATATCTAAAAGAACTTTGATCACCGAAATTTCTTAAAACTGGATTTTGGATTTTAAAAAACGTTTTCCCTTCTCTTAAAAGAGTTAATTTTTAACTCTTTTGTCATTCACCTCCTTCTCCTCCTCTCTTCTCATTGCCATACCGGTCACCAGTGGCTTCAACTAAGTCTCTCTAAAAATAATTTTACCATTTATCTTTGTGTTTCTCATTAATATTTGACAGCCGCAAGTTTATCATATCCAACGATATCCTTTCTTCTAGGTTCATCGATGAGCACTTGTCATTTAACACTATCAGATGTAATTTATTGGTATTATATATTTAATTACTCACTGTCCATCCTTTATTTCATGCAATCTCCTTCGTTAATTTTCTTTTTCTTCGTCAATCTTGGCAAAAATTATATCTATATTAAACTCTTGAAAATAAGCCCTTGTCAATTCCTAGCCATGCCTGCATGCTCTAGTTAGAGGAGATGCTGCAGATCGGTCGAGACACTAATAATATCTAAATTACTTTTCATAATAAATAGAAAAATTAATTTTCTTCTGATCTATTTTTTGCATGTAATTCTAATTCCAAACCTTTAATACATTTTTTTTAATTCATTACTCAATTTTCACTATCTCAGCTTTTAATTTTGCTCTGAAAAATTCCATTTTATGTGACTGTTGTGATTATACTTCTTTTATTTATTATTGTGTCTGCACATCTTATTGCATATTATAATTTTTGAATTTTTTTATGGCTTCGTAGCACATTTTTCTTGAGAATGCATTTTGATATGGAACCATTTTTTAATATTTCTTTAAGAAATGCACCCAGACTTGATTTTCCTTTTTTTTTTTTTTGGATACATTTTGATAATGATAATGACAATTCCATGTTTGGGTTATAAGTGAAATGCCTAAAATTTTCCATCTAATTTTCTTAATTAATTTTTAGATTTTTGGTTATTTATTGTGAGTATTGGGTATAAGATGATAAGTATAAAATTTAGCTTCACGTTTCGAATTGCAAAAGCTAGTCAAGCAGGCGGTGGTAGTAATGCTGACTGTCAAAGACAAATATATAGTGGAAGAATTGAGATTGTGAAAATAATGACAAAACAAAACATTTAAAAATTTAGCACTCGATTTGACCAAATAAAAAGAGAATAGATTTGAATTGTGATTATAAACAATTTTCTATTTAGTGATTATCCATAAATCAATCAGTTCCGTAGGTTTGATTCGAATTAAAGCATATTGATTCTTGCAATAGATATGACTTCATGCTTTAGGCTTCATAATGTGATGAACATGAATCTACTTAGCAGTTAGGGGTGCAAGTTTCACGGTTTTTAAATAGTATACTGTCAAAACTGAACCGTCAAATCAAACCGAAATTAAAACCATGAGTTATCGAAAATTTTCGGTATTAAGATTTAAGATTTTTCGGTTTAGGTTTCGGTTTCGGTTTTGGAAAAGTTTTAACGGTATACCGATAATGAAATTTTTTGTATGAATATTTTATAGATTGAAAAGGTTTACGGGTATCGGTTTCAGTATCGGTATCGGTTTCAGTTTGAATCATTCATCCATGATTAATAAATGAGTTAACTCGACTTTTCAGTATCGGTATCGGTAATACCGCCAATACAGCATAATTTTAATGGTAACAGTTTTTGTGTTTTTTATCGTCAACGGTATTGATATCGGTTTTATAATTTTACGGTGTCAGTGTTTAGCGATATTGTGAAAAAAGGCGGTATCGGTATTCGCAGTATACCGATTATAGTCTTACTTGCAGCGGAGATAAAGGAGTAGTGGTAATGTTTATGACTACGAGAAGTACGGAAAATTTTCTTCAGTCAAATTTTTTCCTCTTTAAAATGTTTTTATGTTTTTTTTCCCATTTTTTATAAATTTTTAAAAATATCACTTTTTTTTTTAATTTTTATGCTATATAGATTTATGGAGTTACTCTAACTATGATTTAGATACAATATAGTTATGAAAAAAGAGTGAAAGTGAGATAAATTTTTAATTTTTAATTATTTTTTTAATATGTGCAATTTATACTCTTTTCAAACTAAGATTTGTCTTTAAATAAATTGAGAATAAGAATTATATACTGAAATAATCAAATAATTAATTTTATTCTCAATAATTTAAAAGATAATTTAATCTTTATGTTTATTATTTTTTATGTAATTACGGAATATAATCGAACCAAGTCGAGCCGAACTATGTCAAACTCTGAGTTTGACTTGAAATTCAAGCTCAATCTCCAACTCAAACTTCAATTTTTAACTTTAAACTCAAATTCGGTTAAATACTTGAATACTCAAACTCAACTTGATTAGACTCGTTTGTTTATATAATTTTTTTTGTGAATTTTATAAATTGAAATTTATATTTGAATAAACTTAATTAAATTTCAATAAGCATAGATCGATTAAACTCGATTAGTAATATTATAAAAATATATTTAAATTCAATTAAGTTTATGAGCCTCTTTTGCCAAATATTTTGAAATTCGAATTTGACTCGCTTGATTACTTAAATAGCTCGAGTTTAAGTTTAAATCAATTAATCTCGAGCCAATTGATTATTCATCGAGTCGATTTCAAGTAAAGTATTTATGGAGTTGATTTCTAATATTGCTCAAACTGTCTAATCACTTACACCACTAGTTGCAAGTACATTTTGACCTGTTACTGTTGGTGGCGGTACACACGTCCCTCACGGCGATCACGTGGTGACTTATTGGGCGGCTGAGGAACCAAATCCTGAAGATTTTTTACCTACGCTAGCAGTACACATGTCGCTCAAGTGATGATGTGGTAATTTTTATTGGGCGGCTTACGAACCAAAGTCGATGATTTTTTTTACCGTAAGCTAGCTGTTCACAGACTCTCACGGTGATGACGTGGTACCTTTTATTGGACGTTTTGCAAACCAATGGATGGACAAAGAACTAGGCTAGATTGGATAATTCCAAACTGTGCAATTTTTAAAAATTTTTATTTTTTATAAAAAATAAAAATTAAATATATTTCAGATTAACAAGATGTGAATAAAGAGATTTATTTTTTAATCGATGTTGTATAATTAAACCGTTTTCATAAGAGTAACGACTATTAATTATTAATTAATAAACTATAATCTAAATAAATTGGGTATCATAATTATTGATATGAATATAAACTCATAAAGGATACAATTTACATTTTGAAAAATTCAACCCAAAACACTAAAATCTCCTTACCACCAAGGCAAGGAACATTTACAAGAGATTTGTTAATTAATCAAATTAGACTGCA
This sequence comes from Omphalea diandra, assembly GCA_949677035.1. Classification (NCBI taxonomy): domain Eukaryota; kingdom Viridiplantae; phylum Streptophyta; class Magnoliopsida; order Malpighiales; family Euphorbiaceae; genus Omphalea; species Omphalea diandra. Next base: position 3,504 of record CATIWR010490314.1, on the reverse strand, counting down.
ATAATTAATAATGCTTGTCCATTATTTTGGTAGTCTATGATCAATGTTTTGTATTTCGATATTTTCAGGCTTTAATTTTCTTTCTTAACTAATTTAGTTACTATTAAAATTTAAACTCTAAATTATGTTATCCTAAAAATATTTTTAATATTATTAAATCAAACTTGATATTTTTCTTAAATTTTAAATTTTAAAAATAAAAGCATCAACCATAAACAAATCAAATAACTTCAAACTCTAATGTAATCTCAATTTAAGTTGTTTTATTAGTGATTAAATGTATGATGAAGTATTACTTTATTTAAAATTAATCTAATTTATCATTAATCTTTGATTTTTATAGTCTCTTTAGTAAGAATTAGGAGTGGGTAAAAAAAATATGGAATCAAATTATTCAAAAACTAACCGAAATTGAATTAGAAAAAATCTGATTAAATGGTGTAATAGCTTCAATTTTGATTTTAAAAAAATAAGTTTTCAATTTAATTTCATTTTTTTTATTAAAAATAGATACTTAATCGAATTGACCGATTATATAAAAAAATATATTATATCTATTTTTTAGTTAACTAAAAATTAATTGATTAATCCAAGTTTTTTATAATTTTGATTTGATTTTTCATTTAAAAATTCTTTAAATCAAAATAGATTGATCAATTTAAGATATTAAACAAAATTCAATTAAACCAAACTATAGACACCTCATATAATAACGACTAATATATATATATATATATATATATATATATATATATATATATATATATATATATATATATATATAACCTTATTTGATGTTATGGCATGCCACATCACATAATGACAAATAATGGAGTACATTTTTTTAGCTAAAATGAAGATGGTCTTACAAAAGTATGGGGTGACTCACCATAAGTCATCACCTTGTAAACTGTAGGCAAATGGTGTTGTAAGACTCGAAACATAGTTATTAGGGGGTCTCTTATAAATGAGAACTTTTTCCTTAAGTGAGGAGTATGGGAATGCTATATTTCATTGAAATGGTGATAATTTTATTGATTTAATGATGACTAATTAAGATAAAATAATTTGAAAAGAATGATTAAGAGATATGAGGCAGAAAGATGTTAAGTCATAATGAAAATGTAAGTGTAAGTTAAGATATATATAAGTAAGCATATGCAAGAACTTATAATTAATGAGCATGTATGAATGATGGCATTAGAGATTTAATAATGATGAATATGTCAATGTTATATGTGGAAGAAAGTCATGTTAAAGTACATGTTAAAAAGAAATGAGAAAGGATTATGGAAGTTAAGGTAAACTAAGTTAGATGCATGATCTCCAATGGCTACTAAGGTATATAAGTGTGCTTAATTTGTATTAAATGAGTTTTTAATGAAGTGTTTTAGATTTATTTTAGATGCCTAAAGTTGGTATTTGAAGTGTTTTAAAGGAAGGAAGAGTTAGACATCTTATCTTGTCGTAATGTTATTGCCTATGTTTATTTAATGTGTGCCTAATATACATTTAAATGACGTGATAATGAAGTGTTTTAGATGATTTTGAGATGTATATGTGTGGGTTTTGAAGTGTGATAAACAAAAACCTAAAAGGTTTGGTAGCAAAGTTTTTGAAAAGTTTCAAATGTTCTAGTGGGCAATTTGGTCTTTTCACCCCATTTTATCTTTACTTTCTTCCTAAAAATGACTCTAACTATATTTTTCAATAATTATTAGTGCCTAAAAATGATGTTTGAAGTGTATTGAGGAAAAGGAAAAAAGGGTAAAACATAAGTTTATAGGTTGGAAGTAGCATTTTTGGTGGATTTTTTTTTTTTTATAGAATACTCTATATGGGTAGTTTAGTCTTTTTAGACCTCTTTCTCTTTATCTTCTATCTAAACATGATTGCAGCTCCATTTTCATCAATTTTTAGTAGTCTAAATCACATGAAAACTCTCCCAAAATCTCTCTTCCATCTATGGCTACCAAACCAACTTATAAAAATCAAGTTTGCTCATCAAAGAAGTTGGTGAGCAAGTTGGTGACTTTCTCCTTCCTATTTCAAGTAAATTACAAATTGCCATGTCTTTTGTGTGTTTGTTACATGAATGAATAGGTGTGTTTATGATGTTTTAAGTGTTTGTTTATGATGTTTTAAGATTGTTTATAATAGGAGAGGTGAAGTTTAGTGATAATATATAGCTTGAAAGGTGATGTTGTCTTCAAAAGGAGTTTTAGATGTACTTGAAATGTATGGGCTATTTCTATTGGTTCTTAATTATTGATGGTTTATTAAATGATAATTAGCATTCTATTATTCATATTTGAGAAGAGAATTGAGCTTAATTGGTATTTTACACCTTGGTTGAACTAAAGGCAATATTAATATAATAAACAATTGGAGCTTTAAAAAGTGTTGATATATATGGATTGATTATATGAATTCTTAATTTTTATTAACTTATTAAATGTTAATTGGCAGCCTAAACTTATTTCTTTTATGATGAGAATTAAGGCTTGAAGAATGTCTAACATCTTAGTTATATTAAGTTAAATATTGACGTCTTAATGGGTTTTATGAATGTCTTTATATAGATAAATTATTTTTATAAGGAGAATTGATGTTAAATTAAGTTCCTTGATGATATTAAACACTTTAAACCTTATGGTTAGAATCGATGAGGATAGAAAAGATGTTTTTCATTTAGTTGGGTTAGGATTATACATGAATGTCTTAATGAGTATAGGATGGTTTATAATGAGAAATGAATATGCATATGAGCATAAATCAATGATTATAAAATGGGTTAAGGATTCTAAATATGGATCATGATATGATGAAATGGTTATGTTAATGTTGATACTATGAATGAGATTAAAGGAAATGGTGATAATGAGCTAAGTATGAAGGATGATAATTAATTTATAAGTTAGAGCTAATGAAAGTTATGCTTGCATGCTTAATTGATGTTTAGAATTTCCTTATCCTAGTAAGGGCTTTTGTCCTATTATGCTATGTTGGCCCTAGGCACCAAGAAGGAAGGTTGAATTGATGTTTAAATAAAAATTAAAGTGAGGGATAAAGAAAGAGTAGAAAAGAGACACAAAGATTTATAGTCGTTCGAGTATTAATCAACCCTACATCCACTCCCTAATTTTCTACAATTGGGTGTTTCACTCACTCAAATTGGTGTTTCCAAGCTCACACCTAACTTTCACACTCTGTGTTTTCAAGGCTTACACAATAACCTTTTGCAAGTGTTTTTACAGGCTCACACTAAAACCTCTCTCAAGTGTTTTCATAGGCTCACACTAAAACCTTTCTCAAGTGTTTTCACAGGCTCACACTAAAACCTTTCTCAAGTGTTTTCACAGGCTCACACTAAAACCTTTTACAATTGGTGTTTAATGCTCACACCAAACAATCACTTAAAGCATAAAGAAGAATTGAAAGAATGAGTAGCAAATTTGCAAGAGTTTGATTATAAGTTAATGAATTCTCTTGCATTTACATATA
>CATIWR010490154.1:0-15895 GCA_949677035.1 Omphalea diandra | reverse complement strand
CTTGAATCTTTTTATGAACATATTTTCTTTTGATCTTCTTAATGTAATTATGTGTATTAAATTTAAAAAATATCTTATTTATATTTTTATATATGTATAATTATATTTTAAAATGATATTTTATTATGTTGTAAAATCTTATGATTTTATGATCCGATTTTACGATTTCGATTTTAGAGTCCTCTACCGATTTTAGGGTAAAATCTCGATTTTGACAACCTTGGTTGGTCATGAGACCTCTGCCACTGACCAATTCAAATGGCTCGAGTTAGGAATATGACATGGACGTGTCAGCAATCACCACACCATACCTGAAATCTGGAATGCAATAGTGCTTGGGGCAAAGTGACTTGATAACAATACACAAGTGAGCCATCCAACAAAACATAACATTTTACTTGCTTTCCACCAGAAGAAATAAATAATCTGCTCAAAAATCCAAAACAAGAAAAACTTCACTTCTCTACATTATACTTGCGAACTCGAGATCGATAAGTACTTAATGGGTCTTGCTCATTTTACAGATTTACAGCAAACAAACGCTCTCCAACGCCGAGGCTTTTGCAACCTGTGCAGCTGTCTCTGGTCAGTATTTTTTGGCTTTTGTTTGTGATCAGTAACTGCCATTCTTAGAGGGCTAGTGGGCCAATGGTCAGTAACTGCCATTCTTAGAGGGCTACCAGGCAATTCTGTGACCAATCTGACCATATAAAAAAGCAATTAAAATGTAAGTAAAAGAAATTCAGGATTGTAAGGTGGAAACAACAGACTATAGAAGCTAGGTTGACAGGATTTTTACATGGGGAATGCGAAAGAGCGTGCGCTTGCAGTGCTGTCACTTGAATAAAGAAAGATGCTTTCTAGCTGCCCTGAGGGTGGATCAGCTTCAATGGAGCTTGTTTCCCTATCATCATCTTGATTAGTTAAGCTTGGCCTCGAACTTGTTAGACTTTCAGAGCTAGCGGACATTCTTTGAGGTTCAATAGTCTGTTCACAATATTCTGTTGCACCTTGTGTGGATGCTGCTGCCTCCGTGTGGTTATTAGTGGCGGACTCTTCCTCGCAGCTTTCTGCACCTTCAGTCAACAAGGATAACAAACGGTTCGACAGCGATCCTTCCTCGCTTGCAACCTATAATTTCTAAATTAATCAGCAATCAGGATTTGATGATCTATAAGTACACATTCAGTGTCCACAGACTAGAGGTTGGAAATGGGAGACAAGACAAACATCAATCCTCTGGAGCACCCAAATTGGAATGAATGCAATGTGGTAGAGATATATGAACTGAATAGCACCACCACCCTCAAAATAGGAACATTATGATTGCCCGAATTATAGGTCACCAGCTATAACCATTTGTAAAATTTACCATCCTAGCTATACAGATAACCCCCAAGAATATTTAAATCAACTTCCAAGTAAACAGAACAGAGCAAAAAGATGATGGCCAGAGCATTTGTGGTAGTTGAGGTTTAATAGTTTTATTCCTGTTTTAGTCATGGCACAGGTGCCTGGAAAATGAATAAGAGGTGAAAATGAAACAATTAACTGACAGAAAGCAAAAAAGCAAACAGGCTAATATTTGTAGGATCTCCATTTCAAATTATTTGCAGCTCTATGTCCATTGCATTTGTAATTTAGTAAGTGTTGATGGTGTGCAAATGAGCAAGCATATATCAACTCCTTACCTCTTCTACAGAATTATCAATGGAAACATCTTCTCTCCCTCTGAAATCTTCTTCGTCTCTGATCGTTAACCTTTCGCAACCATGTTGCTCAATATTGCATTCATCTGTTACCTCTTTGATCAATTGAATTGCGTCTCTTTCATCCAAATCCTCTTCATCTTCCATCGCAAGCTTCTTGGAGTCACAAGTCGTTAACGTCAATTCATTTGCAATGAGTGACAATCTTTCTAGAATTTCTTTAGTAGAGTCACTACTTTCGGTATCAGAATCAACTGTGGAAGAGAAATTATAATGGCTGAATTCATAACTTTCATCCTGGCTAATAGATTCTGCATCCATGAGAAAATCCTTGAGCGAATGACAATTGCTGTCTTCAAGAAATGTGACCATCTCTGGCCTGTTATAGTCCTCGACCGAATCCCTTTTAACATAAATCTTTCTTCCCTCCTTACTTCCATCCAATTCACTAATGTGATTCTTGGCATATCCTGCTTCATATAATGCATCCTCGAAGGTCATGAAACCATTAGTTTTTCTTCCTGGGTTCCCGTCCATTTCATCCCTCTTCTTTCTATTCAGTTCGAAATTAGTCCTTTGATTCTCAGTTAGTCCTTTCAACTCCTCAGAGTTCTCGATGAATTCGAAGGACTTGTAAACAGGTATGTCTGTGAAGTTTGAGTGCCCGGACGACACAGACTCTGCTCCTGTGAAGATATTCACGCTTAGAATGTATTTAAGAATTAAAAAAAAAAAAAGATAGAAAAGCCCAGAAAATTCAATTATTTTGTTTCTTATGACACGTTTAGGATTTTCTTCTGTACGAGGACTAATGCTATAGGACTAGAAAGAATTCAGGAGATTCTGCAAACACCTGTTCAATAATCTAAACTACAGAAGTTTGAATCAGATTAAATTACATCTTCAACTTGGAAATGTATAAGATGGGATGCATTGAAACTCATACCTGTCTTATCGTCGGTGTCATAGATCATATTCAATTCTCTGATAAAATGGAACATCTTTGATGACCCGTGATTGTCCTGGTTATGATTCAGTTTGGAATATCTCATTCTTTATGTGGTTAGCTTCAAGAACATGTAGGATTGCGCTTAAAATGAAATTTCAAGCTGATTTGACTGCAAGAAATGTTGATGCTGGAGACCCTTCTCACCTGAACCAAGAATCAATGGATTGTTAATGCAGAACCTGGGTATGAAAGCAAGCTTGTAATTCTACAAGTTAAAAGACAATGGAAAAGGATAAGAAAGAATAATTCATACCAGATATATAACATCCCCTGCATTCACTATATTCAGGAAATTGAGCACTTGAAAGCATGATTTGATTGCCTAAAAAGCTTTGATATTAACAACCAAGAAGAAGCAACATTTTCATTATTATTATTATTTTTGTTATTATTATTATTATCATCATCTAAGGCTGATTATATTACGCAAAAGATAATGCAGAATCTGTAATTATTATTGTTATCATCATCATCATCATATAATCTGAAAGGAAAATGCAATTAGTTTGCAGAATTATATGTGGAAGAAGATAACAAATACTGAAACCAAATGCATCGGTTAAAAGGTAAAGACAAGGGAAATTTTTTAAAAAAAAACCTTAATTACATGCTAGGAAGTCCAACGTTCTCACCAACCAATAGGCAACAGGCAAAAACGTTGAAAAGAAAGCAACAACAGCAATCAGCTAAAGGGCTCAACCCATAAAATCATGTTAGACTCAACACCCAAAATCATCATTTCCCCTACCAATCAAGTGACAGAGAAGCAAAGCAAAAATGCCAGAAACTAAGATGGAATTTAAAAAAAAAAAAAGAAGATTATTCAAGTCATGGAAAGCATTGGAACTAAAAAGCATTTTAAAAAAAAAAAAAGCAGCAAAATTAGTAAGATATCCAATGGGGGAATGGCACATAAGCAATGACCAATTCACAATAAGGAAATTGTGAATTCATAAAAAAAGACTAGTTGTTAGTTTGTTGCAATTTTATGATAATTTTGTTTTTTTTTTTTTGAGTTAAACTAATAATAATAATAATAAAAAAAATCAATGGTTGAAGTTGAAAATGTCAAACCAGTCTTCTAAGGGCCAAGCATAATTGGAATAATAGGGTCCCCTATTATTTGTCAAAAACAGTTACTAGCTGATCTGTATATCAATATTATTCACTGAATATAAAGCTTCTACCAAAATGTTCCACTCTATAAATGCCTTTCACTTGGCCTAAGCCGGTAATCCCCTTTAAAGTTCATCTGGGTTGGTTGCAATTAAAGATTTTAACATAAATAACTGCTATATTAATGGCAAATAATCAAGCAAGTAATTCAGCAAATGTAAACTCGTGAGTGTTATAGTGAGAGCGTGTCAAGGAGACAATCTAATCGTAAATATTTTGGGATTTTTATTAGAAACCTTTAACTTTATTTTCCTTAACTATATTTCTAAATTTATGGAAAAATGATGCATTATAAAGCTCATAAAATTCTTCTTAATTTTGACAAATTTGACCTACTTTTTCGAACCGATTATAATTCTAAAGGTCATATTTAATAAAGTGTAACAATTATAATAAAAGTTAATCAAATAAAAATTTAATAAAAGTGTAACAATTATAATAAAAGACAATCAAATAAAAATTTAATAAAAAGTAATTAAAATAAACTCGATTTGATTATATTATATTATTAAATATTTTCATTGCTTTATTAAAAAAAAAAAAAAAGGAGGGGGGTCTTTTTGTTGCAATTTTAATCACCTCATAAAAATCAAGGCGGATCCAGCGGTCCAATGAACTTATTTATAGCAGCAACGCCCATTTATTGTGTATATATAAAAGAGGAAATAACTAACTTGAAGGCTAAAGCTAAGGTTAATATTATGTACATTAATATTCTCCTTAAATTCAATTCAAGATGGTAGAGAGTTTGCGACATGTTACATGTAATTTACAAATAAGATCACGAGATCGAAACGATGAATGAGTTTTAGTGAAAATATCAGCAATCTAATTTTAAGAGAAGACAAACAAGTTGAATATTTTCTTGAAGTACATGATCACTTACAAAGTGATAATCATTTTCAGCATATTTGGTATGTTGATAAAAAAATGTCAATATAAGCAGAGTAATTGAGGTGACCCATATCTTCTTTCATAAACCATCCCTAGCTCAAGACTAATTGGAGTATCTGTTGAGTCTGACTAAAATATGAACAGATTCAGATTGTCAAAAAATTTAACAGATCTGGCCATTTCACATGACCTGAATTAAGGAGCTGAGCCTATCTATCAAATGAAGCGAACCTGCTAGTGAAGAGGGCTCGAGTTGTTCAAAGAAGCTTGAGTAAAGAAATCTAATACCGATGGACTTGTACTAGAAGTTTGCATATTGTGGCCTGGACCAGCTTGCCTTCGACTCTATATCGGAGCAAACAAACCATGATAAGATTGTTGGGTTTTAAAGATAATTTACCACTCTTCAAGAGCTTCACCTTATCCTAACAACTTATCATTTTTCTTGAAATAAAGAGAAGCTAAGGCAAAGAAAAAGAGGTTAGATTCTAATTACAAATTAAAAAAAACCTTATTTTCATATCTTATTTCACAAAATAGTCTGTGACTTAGATATCAGAGTGCTAATTTAAGATACTTCTGAGAAATTTTAAAATTTTTCTTGTATTGCAGGTCACCCTTCCATTGGAGGATTCTATGTGGAGCATTTATCAATCATTAATTCTGTGTATAGACCATCGCTACAAGTATCATCTACATGATTTTCGGTGATTGAAATCTAATATATAAAATAAATTTGTAAAAAAAAAAAGTTTAAGTAGTTTTTTGTTGAGAAATGAAATATCAGACAAATTTGAATAATATACTAAAGTTTAGAGCTTTTTATATGATTAAGTTAACTTAGTATTTGTAAAAAAAAAAAAAAATTAATGTGTATTTGGTATAAATAAATTGTATAGATTTTATAAAATTTATTTGTGAATTCGTATTTTGTGTATTTGATATAAAAGAAAATTTATTTTAAATTTTATTTTATTAAATCTTATCATTGATTATAATTAAATTAAATTAAATTCTATTAAATTTGATAGAATTTTTAAACAAATTTTAAAATTATAAATTTTTTTCTCATAATAAAAATACCTTTAACTAAAATATTTTTTATTTTTTTCTTTCTTTTTTTTTTCTCTCTCTTTGCTCTTTCTCTTTCATCCCTTTTTATTTTTTAATATTTATAAAAATTAAAAAAAAATAAAATTGTGATATTTTTATAAAAATAAAATATATTGTAGAATTCTACACTTAAATTATATATAAAATTCATTTTATTTGAAATAAATATTAGTTTCTTTCATGATATATCAAATAAAAATTTAAAATTTGATATAAAATATTAATTTTATTTTTATAATATATTAAATAAAATTTAAAAATTATATATATATATATATATATGTGTGTGTGTGTGTGTGTGATTATAGAATTTATTGAAATTAATTTATAAATGAAAACGTATTTTAAATTAGATTAGAAAAATAAATTGGTAAGGTTGAGAAATGTCGCTGTATAACTTGACATTGTAATCCATGTCCGAAATTAAGAAATTCAAAATTGAAGTCTCAATTTTTTCTTTCTGCCGACCCAACGGTTTTATTTTTCTCACACTCTTTCCTTTCACTTCAACTCTCAATCACTCCAACGGTTTTCTTTCACAACTCTCATCTCCTTTTCTTCTTCTAGATTACAACAATAAAGGATGTACGAGGCTGCTCAACGACATTTCTTAGATTTGCAACCAGATCATAATTCCAATTTCGGTGACCCAAAATCTTGGCTTTCCGGCGGCCACTCCTCTTCGACTCTCCACCGAACTGATTCCCACACCTCCGCCGCTGGAGGGAATGTGGATCGCGTCCTCTTCAACAATCTCGTCGAGATGGTCCCTCTCGTCGAGTCCCTCATCGTAAATTTTCATCTTTCCTCTTCTTTATATTCTATCTTTTTAACAAGTTAAGTTTTCAGATTATTGTTATTGGTTTGTTATACTGTGTAGGATCAGAAAGCCAGCAGTTCATTCACAAGGCGCGGTTCCGTGATCTACACCAAGACTCCTTCTAGAGAATCTTTGTACAGAAAGGTTATTCTTAGTGTTTTTGTATGCTGAGTTTGTTAATTGCGGCAGTAGATTTTATCTATGCAAGCGCAAGGTGTAAGCTTTTAAGTTACCCATTATCTCATTTTGTGGATGTATGATGAATTATTAGGCTTGTGTACTATAGATAACCATAGCAAACTTAACTTGGCATTTTATTATCTAGGGTTTGGCTTCAACAACTTTACACTATAGTCAAGGATTTCTGTTGACCAGAAATAGACATTATCTTTAGATATTTCCGTAAACTGTTTGAATTTTCCTTTCTTTGCTTGCCTGGATGGAACATTCAGGGAAAGAAGGGGTCCATATAATTTGAATTCATTTCAGGCGTAGTTCTCGACCTTGAAATTGCATAGTTGACTTTAACCATTTGAAGTCCATCAACAGCTGTTAGGCTTGTTCTTGTTAAAACTTAAGTGAAATGCAGCCTAAGTAACAAGACAATGTGAGGGCAACAGTAATGGTCCTAAAGAAGGGGAAAAGAAAAAGAATCAATTGCAGTTAAATAAGGGTCTGTAATGTATAAAAATAGCCTAGTTTTCTGGAATAATTTTCCTATGAAAAACAAAGTTTTGTTTTTCATCTACTGTATTTGTCTGGAAAAATGGAAATGAGTTTTATTATTTTCCAAAATTACAACTGACTCTTAGCAAACAGAGTACATGTCTGGGAGTTTGTAGAAATTAATTATGCTACATCCTAAAACTTCAATTTTATAGATTCAAATGCATAATCTGAGTGCTCAACTTTTATCTGAGTGCTCAACTTTTATTATTATTATTATCACTTTGGTTATCAATTTCCATTTATGTAATTGGTATAGCTATTTATGTGTATGTGGCCTTTGGATGATCGATTTCTTTTAAAGCTTCGCTTTAGGTGAAGTAATTTTCATTTGCCGTGATTTATAAGTCAGTGTTTTAATGGATGTTGATCTTTGCTATTTTTCTCATTGAAGATGATTGATCCAAAAGGGAGGAATACAACCCAATCTATTCCAGCAAAAAAGAAAAAGGAACATGGAGACAAGGACCAAGGTAAGAATGCAGGTATTAATCAAGATACTGATAGTTTCTCAATCTTTTCCTCAAGGGCTTTGGTTTCAGAAAAGGACATAGAAGAGTTAATCACACTAAGGGCACAAGTTGAGGATCTGCAGAGGAAGTTATTGGAGAAAGAGGAGCTTCTGAAATCAGCAGAAAATTCAAGCAACCAGTTGAATGTCGTTAATGTGAAACTTGATGAACTGAAACACCAGGCTGCAGAGAAGGATTACTTAATTAAGTCTACTCAACTACAACTTTCCGATGCAAAGGTACATAATATCTATTGCTGGGTTTGCAGGTATTGTTTATTAGCGTAATGGACCTTTAGTCACTTGTTACCATGAATCCTACTTCTTGCCATCAATTAATTGTAATGGTGCATAACAATAATTGCAGATTTGGTGATGATGTATGTTGTGATTGTACATAATAATAACATTATTTTATGGTCAGCATAGAAACAAAACTTGGAACTTTTTTGTCTCTACCATGCTGGAGGAACTCAAGTACTGGTCTTGTTATAATTTGAAATATCGAACTTAAGAATTTTGAAATGCCCTGAAATTGTAATTAAATGTTGACTTTCATTTAAAATACAGTGATAAGTGTAATTTTAAAAGAACTGAATTTTTTGTTTTCATTTTAATGCTTAGAGAATATTAGATCCTGGAAATTATTTAAATCATTCAGATCTTGACCAAGTTATGTCATCCTAGAAATGAGGTTGAAATAAAGCCACATGCCTAAAATTTATTTCTTTTTTCACACCCTGTGTATCTTTCTATCCCCCCTCCCCCCGGTCTCTCTGATCTCTCTCCACCCCCACAAAACAAACACACACCAAAAACCACCTCCCAATTCAAAGGCATTTCACTTTGTTACTAACAGCTGTAATTTTATCCAGATTAAACTTGCGGACAAGCAAGCTGCCCTGGAAAAGATACAGTGGGAAGCAATGACATCCAATATTAAAGTGGAGAAGCTTCAAGAAGAGCGAGATTCTCTCCAGGGTGACATTACATCATTGACGATGATATTTGAAGGCTTGACAACCAATGATTCCACAAAAAATGCTGAAGATTATGATGTCAAACCATGCTATTTAGATTATCTTCCTGATATTGTAAGTTAATAGCCCCTCATTTTGTGCATTTTTAATATATTTTGTTTTTGTCATCTGTTGGTTTTTGTTGCTTAAATAATAGCGGACAAAGGCAAGTGATAAATGGAATCTTTTTCATAATACTATTCTCTTGCCATGCGTGGAGGCTTGATATGTAAATAATACTGCTAGAAGCTTTCTTGACAACTTCTGTGGCTTGGATTTTTAGGTCATGCTTTGGTGTACCTTAGTCAAGAAAAGAGATTAAAGAATATGGAAGCCTGGCTTTTTTCCCTTTTCTTTTTCCCTGATATTTAACAATAAATTGTCAAGAAAGCTTGTTTGCTTCTGTGCTTCATAATTTGCTTTTTTTTTTCTCCTTTCTTTTTCCATGATAGATTTGATCTTATTAGTAATTGAACCATCTGTTATTTTGTAAAGGACGATTTGGATGAGAAGGAGATGCAAAAAATGGAAGAAGCAAGACAGGCTTTTATTGTTGCTGTTGCTGCTGCCAAGGAAAGGAAAGATGAGGAGTCTATTGCTGCCGCAGCCAGCGCAAGACTACATCTTCAGTCTTTTGTATTCAGATCCAAAAATGTTAATGCTGGCAAGGTTTCATCAACTTCACATGGAAAATATGTAGATCACGTCCAGCACGCATTTGATTAACACGCTCAATAGTTGTTGCAGCTTCTTCTTATCACCTCTTCTTTTATTATAATTTTTTTTTTTTTACTTACTTTTAGTTTAAAGGGTTGGCTTGCTTCTTATTGACGATCATGTATCTAATTCAGTCAATTATTTAGCCAGTCAATGATGCATATACAAATTATCTTTTTAGCAATTATTCTTTTCAAATTTGGTTTTAACAGGAGTGCTATCTTCTCAATGAATTGGTATCTAGATACTTGGGAGTGAATTGCCATTTAAATGATGTATTTTGCTCAAGTGGGAAATACTTCGGTTCTTTTAGTAACAATAGCGTAAAACCCAAAATTGCTACAATAAAAAAATTGCTTTCCTCGTGTATGGGTTTTCTGAAGATCTATTGTTACCCAAAAAAAAAAAAAAAGAAGAAGAAGAAGAAGGGTAAGATACAGAAAGAAACAAACATTGACTCTGACACTCGTTTAAGATAAAATTGGTTATAATCTAAATCTTTCACAGCATCTTTGCAGAGTAATCACAAGAGTTCGTATCTAAAATGGGTAGTAGCAGGTTAACTTAAAGATTGTGTAGGGCGTTTTCTAAACAGACTTGTTCCTAAGAAAAACAAGATTAACAGAGTGCCAGTAGTAGCAGACATTATAGTAAAATCTGTTGAACCAATGTAACTTTGTTATTGTTAAAATGTCAATTGAATATAGACGTTCAAAATAATTACATGCTCAAGCCAGCCAGTTTCCTAACAAATAACAATAATCGAGACAGGGCAATGCTTAGAATCTAATACACTGAAAGCTAGCACAAGAAATCTTGTGTTTCCTTATGTAGAGGGTTTCTGATTTTGGCATCTGTGTAGGACTTCTCATTACTTCCCAATGTAATCTGCAATTTTTCCAAGCAAGTTAAAAAGGAGCCAAAACAGACCATTGGGAGTTAGTAGCAAATTGAAATAAAAAAAAGGGCTTTTACATACTTGGGAAATGAGAAGGATCCTGTGCTGCTATCGGACTGATTTGAGTCACTTGATTCGACATATAAGGTTCCATGGGATTCCCGTTTTCCAGATTGATAGCTCCTAAAGCTGGCTATTGAAGGGAGCTCTATGTCCAAGTAGCTATTTTGTTCTTCCTCACCCTGCCAAGTGCCAACAAGTAGCCAAATAAAAATCATTTCTGATATTGACTGATGGCATATTAAAAAATATAAGGTAAGCTGCTCTTTTTTTTCACTTTTCTATTTAATTTATTGATTTATCTAGTGCATACACTTTAATACTTTTAATGATTTTTCTTCACTTTTCACTTGTATTTTTTAAATTAAAATAATCTCAAGTCCGGCAAAAATTTCAATATTCATTAATTTCTAAATTGTCTTTGCATCTCAAAGTTGTGTTTGTCAATTCCGAAGTTAGTATCTTATTGCTATAGCTATTTCTTTTTTGAAGCAATGTTGTATATTCCACTCTCTACATATCATTTAGCCAAGATCTAGCCCAGTAGTTAGATACTTCTCTAGAAGCTTAGACGGGTAAGGATTCAGGCCTTCTAATAAAGAGAGTGATTAACATTCAGAGTAATATAAAAGAAAATTAATCTAAACAAAAGAACATTAAGATTGATATATATTGTTACAATCTATATGGTTACCATGAAAGCAAAGCACGATTAATATTAATGGTCATGTAGTGTTTTCACCTTCAAAAGTTTTGCATGGTCATCTATTACAAATACAGCCTAAAGAAAAGTAGAGAGGCAATGTACCTCTTCAACAGGATTGATTCTTTCCCCAACTCGAAGGCAATTATCATTCCCATGTGCGTTTGACATTTTTCCATAGCTGCATTGTCTAACTGTCTCTGAAACCCCACCATAATTAAGCTGTTTCTCAACATAAAAACACAATGACATAAAACTTGTCAAACAATAACCTCTAAAAAAAGGACAAAAAAAAAAAAGAAAGTCATGGCTAACCTTTCTATTGACAGACCGTGGGCTTCTATTGCCAGAATCATGGCAATCCAATGCTTCTGACTTACCATCTTTAACAACTTCAAAGGCACCATCTTCTTTAAAGCAGAAAACTATATAGTCTTCATCTTGAAAACTAGGCCAGCTTGAGACATCATTTCTAATATTTTCCATTGAACCACTGTTGTTTTTATCCTGAGTAGTTAACTCATCACCATGGTTCACCCTTTTCTCATTTCTACTACATCTATTTACCATTGACAATTTCTTTTTACTCCTATTGCCTCTCATCGCGTCATCCTTCATCTCCAAAACCAAGTTCTTGACGGGTAATTGAGATGATGAAGAGCAAAATCTATCTGGGTTATCATCTGCAATAATAAGCATACACGATTCACTGTGTATGTACATTTATTATGAATTGAAAATTGACGATAAAAAATAGAAATAGCGACTACAATGGATGAGTTAAAACAGTTTTTGGCATAGCCCAACTGCTAAAAGTGCACCATAAACAATTATGGTTCGCCAAGGCTAGTAGCATGATCTTATCAAAAACCATATATATATATATATATAATTTCTAGTTCTAATTTGATAAGCTACGGTAGATGAATGGTGAAGCTCAAAGTTTTGTGTTAAGGTACCAATAGGAAATATGCAGGGCACGAAACAAGAGACCCAGTCCTTGAATCGCCATCTAATAAACCTGGTCATGGTCCCAGGCGTGCACATGATTAAATTCTGCCACGAAAACGGTTTCAAAGAAGATAGGAGAGAGAGGAGAGATTAGGGACTAGAGGAGAGATTAGAGAGAGGGAAGTGGCGATTTGAATTTGAAAAAAGGACTGCATAAATTAGGGAGTTACACAGTGTAAATCTATGATGACAAACCAATCGGTTATGATTCTACACATGGTAAAAGAAGAGAGAAATTTGTGGGAGATATAATGGGCAACCTTCTATATTATGGTAAGTAAACATTTTTATACATGGAAGATTTTTATTATAAAGGATTCAACTAAGCATCAGATTTTTTACTCCTTAATTAATTAAGGTTCACATATGAAACCAAATTTTAGTGAGATTTTTTTTTCTTCATGAAATTTATAGTCCAATGATTGAAAAAAAAAATCTGTACTTTAATGCATACAATTTAACTCATAATGTAACTGGTAATTTAGTCTAATAGTGAAGGCGGGACTATTTAGAAGATTTAAATTTTGTTTCTAATAAAAAATAATTAATAGAAAAGTGAATCTTATAATACTAAAAAAAACTCATAATATCACCTGATTATAATTAATTAAAAAAAATAAATCATACATGTTCATCATCACAATGAATCTTATTAAAGTGGATAATTAATACATGGAAACTCAAACACAAGAATTGAGAAATGTGCACTGAAAAATATCTCTCTCTGAACTCAGTAGTGTAACAAGGTCACGTTGTATCCAACTATAGCATCCATTTGAACCATGGAGTAGGACTTGGCCAAGCAATATCCACGAGAAAGTCGAAAAATTCCGGTGCCACCAACGATAGGCATTTCCCTCACCTCATTCATTATCGGATTCCGGCCGAGTACACTAAAAGAGCTACCGTTGTAAGGTCCACTAATGAACCCAAAAGTTAGTGTCATGAGAAGGCTAAACTCATTTTGTTGGGATGACATGGCGTATATCCCTTGTGCACGCCCTAATACTGTAGAATTAAGGTTGGGTGTGACTGTGAGCGGATTGTCCATCACGAAAATGGACCCAAACATAGCTGCAATAGGGTCTGGGTTCGTGGAGTTGGCCTGGCCTGCGACCCGAACAGCAGTAGGATTGGGGCCACCAACTATATCATGCATGTAGAATTGCATACGGGTGGTCTTGGTCTTTAGCCCCACGGCCTCAGCGTGACTGAGGGAGAACACAAGAAGTGCAAAGAGAAGAAGAAGTTTGCTTTCATGTGCCATGGCTGGCCAGAACAAGAAGTGAAAAGACTTGGGTTTCTTTTAACAATTCAAGTTCAGTAAAGAGCGTGGTGTTGAATACATATAAAAGAAGGAGAAGTGTTTCTTTGGTTGACGCAATCTCTGCTAGAAATTTGACATTTCCAAGCAAGGTTAGATACGTCTCCAGGCTTGTTGAAAATGATTTGCCACTTGTCAAGTTTTTGCGGCGTACATGTTCGTTGTGTTTGTTGAAGATTAGTACATAACAATGCACGGATCCAGAGGAGTTGTTAGAGTACTAATTTTCTAATAATATTTCCAAGTTCTTCTTTTGAAGATTGTGGTGAAGGACATCATCTTTTATTTTTGTTTCCACTTTCTCCGTTTATTTGTCATGGTTTTTAGACAACAAAAGTCCTTGGTGCGTTAAAGTCAATTCAGAATTATATTTTAGATCACCTGTCTTGGAGAAAAAGGAAATCACCAAGCTATAGGGTTTGAAAGGGAGAAATTTTAATATGATCTAAATTTATTAAATAAATTTATAGTTTCATTAATTAAATTCAACTACTAATTTAAATTTTTTAGAAAAAAATAATTTTTAAGATTTAAAAAATAATTTCTGTTTATTCAATACGTAATGTAATTTATATAAACATTATGAACATTAGTCGATAATCTATATGTTGTGCGGTCTAATTTAATGTATTGTTTAAAATAAATTTATAAATATTAATAAAATTAAAATTTTCATTACAAAAATACATACATAATTAAATAAGTAATATAATTTTTTAAATTGATAATATATGCATATTTTTTTAATTTTATTTTTAAATTATCAATGTATAATTTCTTTTAATATATTTTTAAATTATCAATATATAATTTCTTTTAATACATTTTTATTTTTATTATAATTTTTTTAATTAAATAACTTTATATATCAAACTAATAAAACTATCAATGGTTTATTTGTCAAATAATTAGCTTGACATATCACAAGTTATCATTTCAAATATATTTTGCATTTGACAAGTAATAAGATATTGTTTCAACTAAATTCTAAAAGTAAAATTGATTATATATATTGATTTATAATCTTATATAATAAATTAAAATTGCAGCAAAAACTTCTTTGTCTTCTTTCCCAAAAAAAAAAAAAAAAAAAAGAAATCTTGTCTTAAAGAGATTGCAGACCTATGCCATGAACTTGTCTAGAGACAACAGGATTTGCTTATGTTAAGTTTCAAATCATTACAGGAGCAAAATCTATCTCCCATATCTTATTTTTCAAAAGAAAAGAAATAAATGCAAAAGGAAGATAAAATAATTTACTTTTGATTTTTAATCAAATCTATCCATCAATATACTTCATTCCTAAATTTCTGTCTTTCTTTTCAAAGAATTTATTTTTCAAAATATCTATAACTTCAGAATTCCAATGAGACTTCAATTTTTTTCAATTTTACCCTTGCTACAATTATTGTCATATTAATGCATTTAATAGTTTTTCTATAAAAAAAGGGCAATTTAGTCAATTTTTTTCTATAATTTAGCTTAATTAACATTTCTTAATTCTCCTTTAATATAAAAAATAGCATACATTTAGGAATAGGTGGCGCGCCACTGCATACAAGACCATGTTTGGATGGTCTTGGATGCAATAATTTTTTTTTTTTCATAATTGAAATGATGTTTTAAATGATACAATTTTTTCCCTTTTATTTTTTCAAATAAGAAACATAATTTGTTCAAATATTTTTTTATCTTTTCTTTTTTTATTTTAAATTCTATACAAAAAATGAACAAAATATTTGAGTGCATTGGGTACTACAGTTTTTTTTTTTCTTTTTTTCCTTCAAATAAAAACCAGAATTTATTCAAATATATATTTTTCTTTTTTTCTTCAAATTATGTATAAAAAATGAACATAATGTTTTAGTGTCTTGGGTGATATATTTTTTTCTTTTTTCTTCAAATAAAAAAATTTGTTCAAATGTTTTTCTTTTCTTTTTTCCTTCAAATAATTTGGGTGCTATAGTATTTTTTTCTTCAAATAAGAAATAGAATTTGTTCAAATATTTTTTCTTTTTTTCAAATTAAGAAATTTTGTAATTACAAATAAGAAACAAAATTTATTTAAGTGTATATAGAATTTGAACAACTTTTGAATGTAAAATGAACAAATTTTGATTTGATGTGAAATATTTTATATCTAAATAATGAGTTAAATACGGTTTAGTATAGTTATTATTACCATCAGGATCAATGTTTGACTTA